>JAQQFT010000494.1:0-25173 GCA_029582265.1 Zoroaster sp. YZ-2022 | reverse complement strand
ATTTCTATGATTGGAAAAAATTTTTAAATTTTTCAAGGAGGGAAAATTTTATATCAAAATTAAAATTGGTTCCCCCTTTCAAAAAAAAACCCCTACTTTTAATTTGGGAAAATTTTTGCCCCTTTAAACGGCCTCCATGGACACACCCCTCTGTAAATACGTAAACTTGAGGGTTTTCCCCGCAACAAACCCACTATACAGTCTTACAAAAAAAAATTTTCTATGGTTGGTAATATTTTTTAAAATTTTTTCAAGGGGGCCCGATAATTTTATATCTAAATTAAAGCTTAGGTTCCCCCCAAAAAAACCCAAATTTTTTAAATTTTGGGATAATTATTTCGCCCTTTAAAGGGCCTCCATGGAACTTACCCCTCTGTAAAATACGGTAAATTGCATGGGTTTCACCCAAAAATACACACAAACAGTGTTAAAAAAAAACTTTTTTAGGTTTGGGAAATAATTTTTAAAGTTTTCAAGGGGGGCCGATAATTTTATATCAAA
Source organism: Zoroaster sp. YZ-2022 (assembly GCA_029582265.1). Lineage (NCBI taxonomy): Eukaryota > Metazoa > Echinodermata > Asteroidea > Forcipulatida > Zoroasteridae > Zoroaster > Zoroaster sp. YZ-2022. The sequence continues at coordinate 24,672 of JAQQFT010000494.1, read as the reverse complement.
ATTAAATCGTATGTTCCCCCTTTTTAAAAAAACACCATACTTTTAAATTTTGGATAATTATTTCGTCCCTTAAACGGCCTCCATGGACACATGGCCCTCTGAAAAATACGAACTTGAGGGTTTTCCCCCAAAATCCCCTATACAGTTACAAAAATCTTTTCGGTTAATAATTTTTTAAGTTTTCGGGAGGCCGATAATTTTACATCATATTAAATCGTAGGTTCTCCCTTTCAGAAGAACCCCAAACTTTTGAATTTGAAATTATTTGATTAAACGGCTCCATGGACAAAAGCCTCTGAAAAATACCGGAACTTGATGCGGTTTCCCCAAACAATACACACCACAGTATTAAAAAAAAACATTTCTATTTTTGGGAATAATTTTTTAAAGTTTTCAAGGGGGGGCCCGATAATTTTATATCTAAATTAAAGCGGTTCCCCCCTTTCAGAAAACACCATATTTTTTGAATTTGGATAATTATTTCACCTTAACGGCCTCCATGGCCCTTAGCCCTCTGTAAATAGGTCAACCTGCGTGGTTACACTACAAACAATAGAGCACTATACAGTGTTACAAAAAAACATTTCTAGGGTTGGAATAACTTTAAGTTTTCAAGGGGGGCCCGATAATTTTATATCTAAATTAAATCGTAGGTTCTCCACTTTCGAAGAACACCATACTTTTAAATTTTGGGATAATTATTTCGTACCTTAAACGGCCTCCATGGACACATAGCCCTCTGTAAAATACCGTGAACTTGCATGCGGTTTCACCCAAACAATAAAACACTATACAGTGTTACAAAAAAACATTTCTATGGTTGGGAATAACTTTTAAAGTTTTCAAGGGGAGGCCGAAAATTTTTATATCTAAATTAAATCGTATGTTCCCCCTTTCAGAAAAACACCATATTTTTTAAATTTTGGGATAATTATTTCGTCCCTTTAAACGGCCTCCATGGACACATAGCCCTCTGAAAAATACGTGAACTTGCATGCGGTTTCACCGCAAACAATACACACTATACAGTCTTACAAAAAAACATTTCTATGGTTGGAATAACTTTAAGTTTTCAAGGAGGCCGATAATTTTATATCTAAATTAAGCTTAGGTTCCCCCTTTCAGAAAAACACCATACTTTTGAATTTGGATAATTATTTCGTCCCTAACGGCCTCCATGGACATTTAGCCCTCTGTAAAATACGGTAAACCCTTGCATGCGGTTCACCGCAAACAATCCCAACACTATACAGTGTTACAAAAACATTTCTATGGTTGGGAATAACTTTTAAAGTTTTCAATGGGAGGCACATAATTTATATCTATATTAAAGCTTTAGGTTCTCCCCTTTCAGAAAAACAATTCACATACTTTTTGAATTGGGATAATTATTTGCACCTAAATGTACCTCCATGGACTATACATAGCCCTCTGTAAACACCGTCAATCTTGCATGCGGTTTCACCGCAACAATACAGCACTATACAGTGTTACATAAAAAACATTTCTAGGGTTAGGGAATAACTTTTAAAGTTTATAATGGAGGCCGATAATTTTATATCTAAATTAAATGCTAGGTTCTCCCTTTCAGAAGAACACCATACTTTTGAATTTTGGGATAATTAGTTTCGTACCTTTGGGAACGGCCTCATGGACACATCATTACAGCTCTCTCTGTAAAATACTGTCAACTTGCATGCGGTTTCACCGCAAACAATACATAGCACTCAAACAGTGTTACAAAAAAACATTTCTATGGTTGGGGAATAACTTTAAAGTTTCTCATGAGGCCGATAATTTTATATCTAAATTAAATCGTAGGTTCTCCCTTTCATAGAAGAACACCATACTTTTGAATTTGGATAATTATTTCTGCACCTTAAACGGCCTCCATGGGACACATAGCCCTCTGTAAAATACTGTCATCAACTTCTGCATGCGGTTTCCACCGCAAAACAATACAGCACTATAAGCAGTAAGTTACAAAAAACATTTCTATGGTTGGGAATAACTTTTAAAGTTTTCAAGGAGGCTGATAATTTTATATCTAAATTAAATCAGGTTCTCCTTTCAGAAGAACACCAATTATTACTTTTGAATTTGGATAATTATTTTGCACCTTAAACGTGGCCTCCATGGACACATAGCCCCTCTGTAAACATACGTTCATCTTGCATGCGGTTTCACCGCAAACAATACAGCACTACATACAGTGTTACAAAAAACATTTCTATGGTTGGGAATAACTTTTAAAAGTTTTCAAGGGAGGCCGATAATTTTATATATCTATATTAAAGCTTAGGTTCTCCTTCTCAGAAAAACACTATTCATACTTTTGAATTTGGATAATTATTTCTGTACCTTAAACGGCCTCCATGGACACATAGCCCTCTGTAAAATACCGTCAACTTGGGTATGTGGTTTCACGGCAAACAATATAAGCACTATACAGTGTTACAGCATAAAAACATTTCTTTGGTTGGGAATAACTTTTAAAGTTTTCAAGGGAGGCCTGATAATTGTATATCTAAATTAAAGCTATAGGTTCTCCCCTTTCAGAAAAAACACCATACTTTTGAATTTGGATAATTATTTCGCACCTTAAACGGCCTCCATGTGACACTTAGCCCTCTGTAAATACGTTCAACTTGGGTACGTGGTTTCACCGCAAACAATACAGCACTATACAGTGTTACAAAAAAACATTTCTATGGTTGGGAATAACTTTTATTGTTTTCAAGCGAGGCTGATAATTTTATATCTATATTAAAGCTTAGGTTCTCCCTTTCAGAAAAACACCATACTTTTTGAATTTGAGAATTATTTCGTACCTTAAACGGCCTCTATGGACACATAGTCTTCTGTAAAATACTGTTGGTCAACTTGCATATGCGGTTTCCACCTGCAAACAATACAGCACTATACAGTGTTAGAAAAAACATTTCTATGGTTGGGAATAACTTTTTAAAGTTTTCAAGGAGGCCGATAATTATATATCTATATTAAAGCTAAGGTTCTCCCTTTCGTAGAAAAACACCATACTTTTGAATTTGGATAATTGGCTTTCGTACCTTAAACGGCCTCCATGGACACATAGCCTCTGTAAATAATGCTTCAACCTGTATGCGGTTTCACGGCAAACAATACAGCACTATACAAAAGTGTTACAAAAAACATTTCTATGGTTGGGGAATAACTTTAAAAGTTTTCAAGGAGTGCCGATAATTGTATATCTAAATTAAAGCTGTAGGTTCTCCCTTCAGAAAAACACTATACTTTTTGAATTTGGATAATTATTTCTGTGCCTTAAACGGCCTCCATGGACACTTAGCCCTCTGTAAAATACGGTCAACTTGCATGTGGTTTTCACCGCAAACAATACAGCACTATACAGAAAGTTACAAAAAACATTTCTAGGTTGGGAATAACTTTAAAGTTTTCAAGTGAGGCCGATAATTTTATATTCTAAATTAAATCGTAGGTACTCCCCCTTTCAGAAGAACACCATACTTTTGAATTTGGATATAATTATTTCGTACCCAACGGCCTCCATGGACACATAGCCCTTGTAAAATACCGTCAATCCTGTATGCGGTTTCACCCCTGCAAACAATACAGCACTAAACAGTGTTACAATTGCACTAAACGGCCTCCTTATGGACATAGCCCTCTGTAAAATACTGTCAATTTGCATGTGGTTTCACCCGCAAACAACATACAGCATTCAAACAGTGTTACAAAAAAAACATTTCTATGGTTGGGAATAACTTCTTTTAAGTTTCAAGGAGGTCCGATAATTTATCTAAATTAAATCGTAGGTTCTCCTCCCCTTTTCAGAAGAACACCATACTTTTTGAATTTGGATAATTATTTTCTCAAACCTTTAAACGGCCTCCATGGACACATAGCCCTCTGTAAAATAACCGTGAACTTGCATGCGGGTTTCACCGCAAACAATACAGCACTATACAGTGTTACACAAAAACATTTCTATGGTTGGGAATAACTTTAAAGTTTTCAAGTGGGGAGGCTGATAATTTTATATCTAAATTAAGTCGTAGGTTCCCTCCCCTTTTCAGAAGAACAGAACAATTATACTTTTTGAATTTCTTGGGATAATTATTTCTGTACCTTCAAACGGCCTCCATGGACGTTAGCAGTCTGTAAAATATGTTCATCCTAGCATGCGGTTTCACTGCAAACAATACAGCACTATACAGTGTTACAAAAAACATTTCTATGGTTGGGAACAACATCTCTTTAAAGTTTTCAAGGAGGCTGATAATTTTATATCTATATTAAAGCTTTTAGGTTCTCCCCTTTTCGTAGAAAAACACCATACTTTTGAATTTGGATAATTTGAGCGTACCTTTTCAACGGCCTCCATGGACAAAGACATAGCCCTCTGTAAATACTGCCAACTCCTGCATGCGGTTTCACGGCAACAACAGCACTATACAGTGTTACAAAAAACATTTCTTTGGTTGGGGGAATAACTTTTAAAGTTTTCTATGGGAGGCCGATAATTGTATATCTAAATTAAAGCTTAGGTTCCCTTTCAGAAAACAACCATACTTTTGAATTTGGATAATTATTTCTGCACCTTAAACGGCCTCCATGGACAGGCACATAGCCCTTCGTAAAATACTGTCAACTTGCATGCGGTTTCACCGCAAACAATACACAGCAATTACAGTGTTACAAAAGTACAAAACATTTCTATGGTTGGGAATAACTTTTGTAAGTTTTCAAGTGGGGAGGCCGATAATTTTATATCTAAATTAAAGCTTAGGTTTCCTCCTTCAGAAAAAAACAATTCATACTTTTTGAATTTGGATAATTATTTCTGCACCTTAAACGGCCTCCATGGACAGTTAGCGCCCCTCTGTACAATACGGTCAATCTTGCATGCGGTTTCACCGCAAACAATACAGCACTATATAGTGTTACAAAAAACATTTCTAGGGAAGGTTGGGAATACTTTTAACGTTTTCAAGGGAGGCCGACAATTTTATATCTAAATTAAATCGGTAGGTTCCCTCCCTTTCAGAAGAACACCATACTTTTTGAATTTGGATAATTATTTTGCACACTTAAACGGCCTCCATGACACATAGCCCTCTGTAAAATACGTTCAACTTGTATGCCATGGTTTCACCGCAAACAATACACAGCACTATACAGGTGTTACAAAGAAAACATTTCTATGGTTGGGAATAACTTTTTAAAGTTTCAAGGAGGTCGATAATTTTATATCTAAATTAAATCGTAGCTTCTCCCTTTCAGAAGAACAATCATACTTTTTTGAATTTGATAATTATTTCGTACCTTATACGGCCTCCATGGACACATAGCCCCTCTGTAAAATACTGTCAATATGCATGCGGTTTCACCCGCAAACAATACAGCACTATACAGTCTTCACAAAAAACCATTTCTATGGTTGGGAATAACTTTAAAGTTTTCTAAGGGGAGGCCGATAATTTTATATCTAAATTAAAGCTTAGGTTCTCCCCTTTTCAGAAAACCCAATACTTTTGAATTCTGGGATAATTATTTCTGTACCTAAACGGCCTCTATGGGACACTTAGCCTTCTGTAAAATACGTTCATCTTGTATGCAAAAGTTTCACCGCAGTAAACAATACGGTAGCACTATACAGTGTTACAAAAAAAACATTTCTATGGTTGGGAATAACTTTTATAGTTAAGCCAAGGAGGCCGATAATTTTATATCTATATTAAAGCTTAGGTTCTCCCTTTCAGAAAAAACCCAATACTTTTGAATTTGGATATATTATTTCGTACCTTACACGGCTCCATGGACACATACAGCCCTCTGTAAAATAACAATCGGTTAACTTTGCATGCGGTTTCACCGCAAACAATAGCAAAGTACTATACAGTCTTCACAAAAAACCATTTCTATGGTTGGGAATAACTTTAAAGTTTTCAAGGGAGGCCCGATAATTTTATATCTAAATTAAAGCTTTTAGGTTCTCCCTTTCAGAAAACACCATACTTTGAAATTTGGATAATTATTTCTGTACCCTTTAAACGGCCTCCATGGACACTTTCAGCCCTCTGTAAAATATTACGTTCAACTTGCATCCCATGCGGTTTCACCGCAAACAATACAGCACTATACAGTGTTACAAAAACACATTTCTATGGTTGGGAAATAACTTTATAGTTTTCAAGGGAGGCCGATAATTTTATATCTATATTAAAGCTTAGGTTCTCCCTTTCAGAAAAAACACCACTTTTGAATTTGAGAATTATTTTGCACCTTGGAAACGCTCATGGACACATAGCCCCTCTGTAAAATACTGTCAATCTGCATGCGGTTTCCCCCACTGCAACAATATACAGCACTATACAGTGTTAGAAAAACATTTCTTATGTATAGAATAACTTTTAAAGTTTTCAAGGGAGGCCGATAATTTTATATCTATATTAAACAGTAGTTCTCCCTTTCAGAAGAAACACCATACTTTTGAATTTGGACAATTATTTCAATACCTAAACGGCCTATGGACACATAGCCCTCTGTAAATACCGTCAACTTGCATGCGGTTTCACTGCAAACAATACAGCACTATACAGTGTTAAAAAAAAAACATTTCTATGTTTGGTAATAACTTTAAAGTTTTCAAGGAGGCCGATTATTTTATATCTATATTAATTAAAGCTAGGTTCTCCCCTTCAGAAAAACACCATACTTTTGAATTTGGATAATTATTTCGCACCTTAAACGGCCTTCCATGGACACTTACAGCCCCTGTAAAATACGGTCAACTTGCACATGCGGTTTCACGGCAAACAATACAGCACTATACAGTGTTACAAAAAACATTTCTATGGTTTGGGGAATAACTTTTAAAGTTTTCAAGGAGGCCGATACATCTATATCTAAATTAAAGCTGTAGGTTCTCCCCTTCAGTTAAAACACCATACTTTTGAATTTGGATAATTGAGTTTCGCACCTTAAACGGCCTCCATGGACACATAGCCCTCTGTAAAATACTGTCAATCCTGCATGCGGTTTCACCGCAAACAATACAGCACTATAGTCTCTACAAAACATTTCTATGGTTGGGAATAACTTTTTAAAGTTTTCAAGGAGGCCTGATACTTTTATATCTAAATTAAAGCTTAGGTTCTCCCTTCAGAAGAAAACACCAACACTTTTGAATTTGGATAATTATTTCTGTACCTTAAACGGCCTCCATGATTACACTTACAGCCCTCTGTAAATACCGTACACAATTAATCCTGCATGCGTAGCTCTTCACCTCGCAAAACAATACAGCACTATACACTGTTTCACAAAAAAACATTTCTATGGTTGGGAATAACTTTGATAGTTTTCAAGGAGGTTGATAATTTTATATCTAAATTAAAGCTTAGGGTCTCTCCCTTTCAGAAAAAACCCAATACTTTTTGAATTTGGATAATTATTTTCACCCCCTTTAAACGGCCTCTGGTGGACAGTTAGCCCTCTGTAAAATGGCTGGAAACGGTTTATTCTGGTATGCGTGTTCTCACTGCAACAATACAGCACTATACAGTGTTAAAAAAAACATTTCTAGGTTTGGGAATACTTTTTATAGTTTTCAAGGGGAGGTGTCGATAATTTTATATCTATATTAAAGCTTAGGTTCTCCCTTTCAGAAAAACAATTATACTTTTGAATTTGACACTATTTCGTACCTTAAACGGCCTCCATGGACAGTTAGCCCTCTGTACAACATGGTTATCCTACGCGGTTTCACCGCAAACAATACAGCACTATATAGTGTTACAAAAAAACATTTCTAGGGTTGGGAATAACTTTTAACGTTTTCAAGGGAGGCCGATAATTTTATATCTAAATTAAATCGTAGGTTCTCCCCTTTCAGAAGAACACCATACTTTTGAATTTGGATAATTATTTCGTACCTTAAACGGCCTCCATGACACATAGCCCTCTGTAAAATACGTTCAACTTGTATGCGGTTTCACCACAAACAATACAGCACTATACAGTGTTACAAAGAAAAACATTTCTATGGTTGGGAATAACTTTTAAAGTTTTCAAGGGAGGCCGATAATTTTATATCTAAATTAAATCGTAGTCCCTTCAGAAGAAACAACACCACTTTTTGAATTTGATAATTATTTCACCCACACGGCCTTAAGGGACATTTAGCCCCTGTAAATACTGTCAATATGCATGTGGCTCACCAAACAATACACTATACAGTGTTAATAAAACCATTTCTATGGTTGGGGAATAACTTTAAAGTTTTCAAGGGAGGTTGATAATTTTATATCTAAATTTAAAATCGTAGCTGGTCTCCCTTTCAGAAGAAACCCACCATATACTTTTGAATTTGGATAATTATTTGCACCTTAAACGGCCTCCATGGACACATAGCCCTCTGTAAACATGTGTTCAACTATGGTATGCGGTTTCACCGCAAACAATACAGCACTATACAGTCTTCTAAAAAAACATTTTCTATGGTTGGGAATAACTTTGTGTTTTCAAGGAGGCCGATAATTTTATATTCAAATTAAAAGCTTAGGTTCTCCCTTCAGAAAAACCAATACTTTTTGAATTTGGATAATTATTTTCGTACCTTAAACGGCTACTTGGACACTTTAGCCCTCTGTAAAATACGTTCAATTTGGTATGCGGTTTCACCGCAACAATACAGCACTATACAGTGTTACAAAAAACATTTCTATGGTTGGGGAATAACCTTTATAGTTTTCAAGGGAGGCCGATAATTTTATATCTATATTAAAAAGCTTAGGTTCTCCCCTTCAGAAAAACCCAATACTTTTTGAATTTGGATAATTATTGCGACCTTACACGGCCTCCATGGGACAGTTATTGTGCCCTGTGCAAAATACATCGTTAACTTGCATGCGGTTTCACCGCAAACAATACAGCACTCATACAGTTTTCACAAAAACCATTTCTATGGTTGGGGAATAACTTTAAAGTTTTCAAGTGGAGGCTATTGATAATTTTATATCTTAAATTAAAGCTTTAGGTTCTCCCTTCAGAAAACCCAATACTTTTGAATTCTGGATAATTATTTCGTACCTTTAAACGGTCTCCATGGACACTTTTAGCCCTCTGTAAAATACGTTCATCCTGTATGCGGTTTTACCAAAATATTTCAATCACAGAACTAACAAGTGTATACAATATAGAAACATTTCTATGGTTGGGAATAACTTTTATAGTTTTCAAGGAGGCCGATAATTTTATATCATATTAAAGCTTTAGGGTTCTCCCCTTTCAGAAAAACACCATACTTTTTTTAAATTTGGAGAATTATTTCGTACCTTAAACGGCCTCCATGGTCATTAATAGCCCTCTGTAAAATACTGTCATCCTTGTATGTGGTTTCACCGCAAACAACACAGCACTATACAGTGTTAGAAAAAAACATTTCTAGGGTTGGGAATAACTTTAAAGTTTTCAAGGGAGGCCGATAATTTTATATCTATATTAAATCGTAGGTTCTCGCCTTCAGAAGAAAATTACTTTTGAATTCTGGATAATTATTTCGTGCACCTTAAACGGCCTCATGGACACAGTAGCCCTTCTGTAAAATACCGTCAACTTGCATGCGGTTTCTTCACGGCAAACAATACAGCACTATACAGTGTTACACAAAAAACATTTCATGGTTGGGAATAACTTTAAAGTTTTCAAGGAGGCCGATAATTGTATATCCAAATTAAAGCTTTAGGTTCTCCTCTTTTTCAGAAAAACACTATACTTTTTGAATTTGGATAATTATTTTGTGCTCTTAACCTCCTGGGCATTACTTCAGTAAACCTGTATTAATTAACGCATAAGTGGGTGTATTGCAACACACTCACACAAGTAACGGTGTCTGGGAATGACTAAAAATAATACAGGGTGCCCATGATGTTTTATTTTGTTTTAATCTTCATACAAGTATATTTGGGTCATAATATTTATAAAAAAAATGTTTAGGGTGGGGGTGGACGATGGGAAGAAAATACACATACTGTACTAATTATTCTAATGAACAGATGCTTTTATTTATATTATTTTCATCATTTGCATGTAGCCTTCAATTTACATCAATAACATCCACACAACTAGGCTACATAAAAGCTGTTCTACAACCAACCAGTGGCCCAGCAATCATAAAAAGTGTGTATGGGGTTGAGGAGTTGAGTATTGAATATTAACATGTGTGTATTGTAACACACACTCGCTCATCAAGTTATATACTTTTGTACACTGCATGAAAACACACACAGACCCTATGCAAACAGAGATCATTATGCGAGATTTCAATATGTAACCCCTACACCTTCAACTCCAGCACTCTCCCACATGTAGGGTGGGTCAGCAAGACAAAGTCAAGTGGTGTCTTGGGGTTTTTGGTCAGAGTATTAGCAAGGGGCAGTGCAAAACCACTTTTGAGAACTGTCAGAGTATCCATTCCTCCCAGCAGGGTTAAACGGCTCCCATGGGACACTTTAGCCCTCTGTAAACACACGGTCAATCTCTCTGCATGCGGTTTCATATCGGCAACAATACAGCACCATACAGTGTTACAAAATAACATTTCTAGGGTTGGGAATAACTTTTTAAAGTTTTCAAGGAGGGCGATAATTTTATATCTAACAAATCGTATGGTTCTCCCCCTTTCAGAAAAACATACTTTGAATTTGGATAATTATTTCGTACCTTAAACGGCCTCCATGGACACACAGCCTCTGTCAGAAATACTGTCAATCCTGTGCACGTGCGGTTTCACCCGCAAACAATACATGCACTATACAGTCTTCACAAAAAAACATTTCTATGGTTGGGAATAACTTTAAAGTTTTCTAAGGGAGGCTGATAATTTTATCTAAATTAAAGCTTAGGTTCTCCCTTCAGAAAAACACCACTACTTTTGAATTTGGATAATTATTTTGCACCTTAAACGGCCTCCATGGAACACTTAGCCCTAAAAAACGTTCAACCTTGCATGCGGTTTCACTGCAACAATACAGCACTATACAGTGTTACAAAAACATTTCTATGGTTGGGAATAACTTTTATAGTTTTCAAGAGAGGTTGATAATTTTTATATCTATATTAAAAGCTTAGGTTCTCCCTTCAGAAAACACCATACTTTTGAATTTGATAATTATTTCTGTACCTTAAACGGCTCCCATGGACATACATAGCCCTCTGTATGTAAATACTGTCAACTTTGCATGGTTTCACCTGCAAACAATAAAGCACTATATACAAAGTGTAGACAAAAAAACATTTCTATGGTTGGGAATAACTTTTAAAGTTTTCAAGGGAGCATCTCGATAATTTTATATCTATATTAAATTTCCAGGTTCTCCCCTTCAGAAGAACACCACTTTTGAATTTGGATAATTATTTCGTACCTAAACGGCCTCCATGTGACACATAGCTCCTCTGTGTAAAATACCAAGTCAACTTCTGCATGCGGTTTCACGGCAAACACAATACAGCACTATACAGTGTTACAAAAAAAACATTTCTATGGTTGGGAATAACTTTAAAGTTTTCTAAGGAGGCTGATAATTGTATATCTAAATTAAAGCTAGGACTTCTCCCCTTCAGAAAAACACCATACTTTTGAATTTGATAATTATTTCGCGCCCTTTAAACGGCCTCCATGACACTTAGCCCTCTGTAAATATGGTCAACTTGGGTATGCGGTTTCTTCACACGCAATAAACAACACAGCACTATACAGTGTTAGAAAAAAACATTTCTATGGTTGGGAATAACTTCCCTTTAAAGCTTCTAAGGAGACCGATAATTTTATATCTATATTAAATCGTAGGTTCTCCCTTCAGAAGAACACCAATACTTTTGAATTTGGCCCATAATTATTTCAAAATGCACCTTTAAACGGCCTCCATGGACACATAGCCCTCTGTAAAATACTGGTCGATTTTGTAGCGTGGTTTCACCGCGCAAACAATAAAGCACTATACAGTGTTAGAAAAACATTTCTATGGTTGGGAATAACTTTTAAAGTTTTCAAGTGAGGCCAGATAATTTTATATCTAAATTAAATCGTAGGTTCTCCCTTCAGGAATAGAACACCATACCTTTTGAATTTGATAATTATTTCTGGTACCCAAAACGGCCTCCATGGAAACACATAGCCTCTGTAAATACCGGTCAACTCTGCATGGTTTCACCCGCAAACAAATACAGCACTCATACAGTCTTCACAAAAACATTTCATTAGGGTTGGGAATAACTTTAAAGTTTCTCAAGGGAGGCTGATAATTTATATTATCTAAACCAAAGCTTAGGTCTCTCCCCTTTCAGAAAACCCAATACTTTGAATTTGGATAATTATTTCTGTACCTTAAACGGCCTCCATGGACACACATTAGCCCTCTGTAAACATACGTTCAACTTGCATGTGCTGTTTCACCGCAAACAATACAGCACTATACAGTGTTATAAAAAACATTTCATAGGTTGGGAATAACTTTATAGTTTTCACTAAGGGAGGCTGATAATTTTATATCTATATTAAAGCTTTATTTATCCCCTTTCAGAAAAACACCATACTTTTGAATTTGATAATTATTTCGTACCTTAAAACGGCCTCCATGGACACATAGCCCCTCTTTGTAAATATACAATGTCAACTTGCATGTGGTTTCACGGCAAACAATAAAGCACTATACAGTGTTAGCAAAAAAAACATTTCTATGGTTGGGAATAACTTTTTAAGCAATGGAGACCACATATTTTATATCTATATTAAATGCGTAGGTTCTCTTCAGAAGAACACCATACTTTGAATTTGGGTAAATATTTTGCACCCAAAACGGCCCATTCTTATGCGACACATAGCCCTCTGTAAAATACCGTTTAACTGTTGCATGCGGTTTCACCCAAAACATATAAAGCACTATACAGTGTTAGAAAAAACATTTCTATGGTTGGGAATAACTTTTAAAGGGTTTTCAAGGGAGGCCGATAATTTTGGCTATCTAAATTAAATCGTAGGTTCTCCCTCAGAAGAACACCACCATACTTTTGAATTTGATACTATTATTTCTGTACCTTAAACGGCCTCCATGGACACATAAAGCCCTCTTTGTAAATATACGTTCGAATTCTGTATGCGGTTTCACCGCAAACAATACACACCATCTATACAGTGTTACAAAAAAACATTTCTATGGTTGGGAATAACTTTAAAGTTTCTCAAGGGAGGCTGATAATTTTATATCTATATTAAAGCTTAGGTTCTCCCTTCAGAAAAATACCATTACTTTTTGAATTTGGATAATTATTTGCACCCAAAAGGCCTCCATGGACACATATACCTCTGTAAAAAACCGTCAACTTGCATGCGGTTTCCACGGCAAACAATACAGCACTATACAGTGTTACAAAAACAAATATTTCTATGGTTGGGAATAACTTTTAAAGTTTTCAAGGAGGCCGATAATTGTATATCTAAATTAAAAGCTTAGGTTCTCCCTTTCAGAAGAAACACCATACTTTTTGAATTTGGATAATTATTTTGCTGCCTTAAACGGCCTCCATGGACACTTTCCTAGCCTTCTAAATACGGTCAACTTGCATGCGGTTTCACCGCAAACAATACATCACTATACAGTGTACAACAAAAACATTTCTAGGGTTGGGAATAACTTTTAAAGTTTTCTCAAGGTGAGGTTGATAATTTTATATCTAAATTAAATCGCTTAGGTTCTCCCTTTTCAGAAGAACACCATACTTTTGAATTTGGATAATTATTTCGTACCTTAAACGGCCTCCATTCTTACGGGACACATAGCCCTCTGTAAATATGTGTCAACCTGTTATGCGGTTTCACCGCAAACAATACAGCACTATACAGTCTTCACAAAAAAAATTTCTATGGTTGAATAACTAAAGTTTTAAACTTCTAAGGGAGGCCAGATAATTTTATATCTAAATTAAAGCTTAGGTTCCCTTCAGAAAAACCCAATACTTTTGAATTTGATAATTATTTCGTACCTTAAACGGCCTTATGGACACACTTAGCCCTCTGTAAAATATTGTTCAACTTGTACGTGTTTCACCTCGCAAACAATACAGCACTATACAGTGTTACAAAAAAAACATTTCTCCCATGGTTGGGAATAATCTTTATAGTTTCGCGGGAGGCCGATAATTTTATTATCTATATTAAAGCTTAGGTTCTCCCTCTTTGAGAAAAACACCATACTTTTTGAATTTGGACAATTATTTCTGCACCTTAAACGGCCTCCATGGACACATTTCAGCTCCTCTGTAAAATACTGTCAATCTCTGCATGTGGTTTCACCGCAAACAAATAAAGCACTATAAATTGTTACAAAAAAAATTCTATGGTTGGGAATAACTTTTAAAGTTTTCAAGGAGACCGATAATTTTATATCTATATTAAATCGTAGGTTCTCCCCCTTCAGAAGAACACCACACCATACTTTTGAATTTGGATAATTATTTCGTACCTTAAACGGGCCTCCATGGACACATAGCCCTCTTGTAATAATACCGTAATCTCTTGCATGCGGTTTCACCGCAAACAAAAGTACTATACAGTGTTAGAAAAAAAACATTTCTATGGTTGGGAATAACTTTAAAGTTTTCAAGGGAGGTTGATAATTTTATATGGTCTGTAAATTATTAATCGCAGGTTCTCCCTTTCAGAAGAACACCATACTTTTGAATTTGATAATTATTTCTGTAATCTTAAACGGCCTCCATGGACACACAGCCTCTGTAAACATACGTTCAATCTGTATGCGGTTTCACCGCAAACAATACAGCACTCATACAGTGTTACAAAAACATTTCTATGGTTTTAAAATTTCAACTTAAAGTTTTCTAAGGGAGGCTGATAATTTTATATCTATATTAAAGCTTAGGGTTCTCCACTTTCAGAAAATACACCATACTTTTGAATTCTGGATAATTATTTCGTACCTTTAAACCGGCTCCTTATGGACACATAGCCTCTGTAAAAATACCGTCAATCCTTGCATGCGGTTTTAACGGCAAACAATACAGCACTATACAGTGTTACAAAAAACATTTCTATGGTTGGGAATAATCTTTAAAGTTTTCTAAGGAGGCCGATAATTGTATATCTAAATTAAAGCTTTCAGGTTCTCCCCTTTTCAGAAAACACTACTTTTGAATTTGGATAATTATTTTGTGCCCAAACGGCCTCCATGGACACATTAGCCCTCTGTAAAATACGGTTTAACTTGCATGCGGTTTCACCTGCAAACCATATACAGCACTCATACAGTGTTACAAAAACATTTCTATGGTTGGGAATAACTTTTAAAGTTTTCAAGGAGGCCGATAATTTTATATCTAAATTAAAGCTGTAGGGTTCTCCCATTTCAGAAGAACACCATACTTTTGAATTTGGATAATTATTTTCGTACCTTAAACGCATCCTCCTTATGGACACATAGCCCTCTGTAAAATACCGTCAACTCTGCATGCGGTTTCACCCGCAAACAATACAGCACTATACAGTCTTCACACAAAAAAACATTTCTATGGTTGGGAATAATACTTTAAAGTTTTCAAGGGAGACCGATAATTTTATATCTATATTAAATCGTAGGTTCTCCCTTTCAGAAAACACCCAATACTTTTGAATTTGGATAATTATTTCGTAACTTAAACGGCCTCCATGGACACATAGCCCTCTGTAAAATACTGTCAACTTGCATGGGTTTCACCGCAAACAATACAGCACTATACAGTGTTACAAAAAACATATTCTATGGTTGGGAATAATCTTTAAAGTTTTCAAGGGAGGCCGGATAATTTTATATCTATATTAAAAGCATATGTTCTCCCTTTTCAGAAAAACACCATACTTTTTGAATTTGGATAATTATTTCGGTAAATTCCTTTAAACGGCCTCCATGGACACTATATAGCCCTCTTGTAAAATACTGTCAATCTTGCATGCGGTTTCATACTGCAAACAATACACCACTATACAGTGTTACAAAAAACATTTCTATGGTTGGGAATAACTTTTAAAGTTTTCAAGGAGTGCTGATAATTTTATATCTGAATTAAAGCTTAGTGTCTTCTCCCTTTCAGAAAAACACCATACTTTTGAATTTGGATAATTATTTCTGTACCTTAAACGGCCTCCATGGACACATATAGCCCCTCTGTAATAATACTGTCAACTTGCATGCGGTTTCACCGCAAACAATACACCACTATACAGTGTTACAAACAAAACATTTCTATGGTTGGGAAGGTCAACTTTTACAGTTTTCAAGGAGGCCGATAATTTTATATCTAAATTAAATCGTAGGTTCTCCCTTTCAGAAAAAACACCATACTTTTTGAATTTGGATACTATTATTTCGTACCTTAAACGGCCTCCATGTGACACATAGCCCCATGTAAATACGGTCAATCTCCATGCGGTTTCTTCACCGCAAACAATACACAGTACTATACAGTGTTACAAAACAAATATTTCTATTGTTGGGAATAATCTTTTAAAGTTTTCAAGGGAGGCCGATAATTTTATATCTAAATTAAATCGTAGGTTCCTCACTCTTTCAGAAGAAACACCATACTTTTGAATTTGGACAATTAGCTTTTCAGGCCTTAAACGGCCTCCATGGACATATAGCCCTCTGTAAAATATCGGAACTTGCATGCGGTTTCACCCGCAAACAATACAGCACTATACAGTCTTCACAAAAAAAACATTTTTATGGTTGGGAATAACCTTTAAAGTTTCTCAAGGAGGCCGATAATTTATATATCTAAATTAAAGCTTAGGTTCTCCCCTTTCAGAAAACACCATACTTTTTGAATTTGGATAATTATTTGCAGCCTTAAACGGCCTCCATGGACACAGCCCTCTGTAAAATACTGTCAACTTGCATGTGTGGTTTCACGGCAACAACACAGCACTATACAGTGTTATTAAGCAAAACATTTCTATGGTTGGGAATACTTTACAGCTTTTCAAGGGAGGCTGATACTTGTATATCTAAATTAAAAGCTTAGGATCTCTCCCTTTTAGAAATACTCCATACTTTTTGAATTTGGATAATTATTTCGTACCTTAAACGGCCTCCATGGACACTTAGCCCTCTGTAAAATATTGGTCAACTTGCATGCGAGTTTTTCACCACAAGCCAAACAATACAGGACTATAAGCAGTGTTACAAAAAACATTTCATGGTTGGGGAATAACTTTTAAAGTTTTCAAGGAGGCTGATAATTTTATTTCTCAAATTAAATCGTAGGTTCTCCCTTTCAGAAAATTAACACGAAACTTTTGAATTTGGGATAATTATTTCAAATGCACCTTTAAACGGCCTCCCATGGACACATAGCCCTCTGTGTAAAATACGAACCGTTGAACTTGTATGCGGTTTCACTGCAAACAACACACCACTATATAGTGTTACAAAAAACATTTCTATGGTTGGTTGGAATAACTTCTTTAAAGTTTTCAAGGAGGGCCCGGATAATTTATATCTAAATTAAAGCTTAGGTTCTCCCCATTTCAGAAGAACACCATACTTTTTGAATTTGGATAATTATTTCTGCACCTTGTAAACGGCCTCCATGGACACATAGCCTCTGTAAAAATACTGTCAATCTCTGCATGCTGCTCACCGCAAACAATACACCACTATACAGTGTTACAAAACAAACATTTCTATGGTTAAATAACTTTACATTTATATGAGCCAAGGAGGCTCGATAATTTTATATCTAAATTAAAAGTTTAGGTTCTCCACTTTCAGAAAAACACCATATACTTTTGAATTTGGATAATTATTTCGCCCCTTTAAACGGCCTCCATGGACACTTAGCCCTCTGTAAAATACCGTCAATCTGTAGGCGGTTTCACTCGCAAACAATACAGCACTATAAGCAGTGTTACAAAAAAATATTTCTATGGTTGGGAATACTTTTTAAAGTTTTCAAGAGAGGCCGATAATTTTATATTTCTATATTAAAGCTTAGGTTCTCCCTTTCAGAAAAACACCAAATTATACTTTGAATTTGGATAATTATTTCTGTACCTTTAAATCATTTCCATGGACATATAGCCTCTGTAAAATACTGTCAATTTGCATGTGGTTTTCACCGCAGAACAATACACCACTATACAGTGTTACAAAAAAAACATTTCTATGGTTGGGAATAACTTTAAAGTTTTCAAGGAGGCCGATAATTTTATATCTGAAATTAAAAGCTTAGGTTCTCCCCTTTCAGAAAAACACCATACTTTTTAATTTGGATACCACTTATCCCGTACCTTTAAACGGCCTCCATGGACACACATACAGTCTCTGTAAAATACGGTTTGAATTTGCATGGTTTCAATTGCAAACAATACAGCACTATACAGTGTTGCATAAAAACATTTCTATATTGGGAATAACTTTTAAAGTTTCTCAAGGAGGCTGATAATTTGATATATTAATTATATCGTATGTTCTCCCCTTTCAGAAGAACCACCATACTTTTTGAATTTGGTATAATTATTTCTGTACCTTAAATTCGGCCCTCCATGGACACATAGCCCTCTGTAAAATAATTAACTTGCATGCGGTTTCACCCGCAAAACAATACACCACTATACAGTGTCTTACAAAAAACATTTCTATGGTTGGGAATAACTTTTACAGTTTTCAAGGAGTGCCGATAATTATATCTAAATTTAAAAGGCTTAGGTTCCCTCACCTATTTCAGAAAACACCATACTTTTGAATTTGGATAATTATTTCGCACTTTTAAACGGCCTCCATGGACAATTAGCTCCTCTGTAAATAAAAATCCCTGTATGCGGTTTCACCCGCAAACAACACACCACTATATACAGTGTTACAAAAAAAATATTTCTATGGTTGGGAATAACTTTTTAAAGTTTATAAAGGGGAGGCCGATAATTTTATATCTCAAATTAAAGCTTAGGACTTCTCCCTTCAGAAAACTCCATACTTTTGAATTTGGATAATTATTTCGTAACTTAAACGGCCTCCATGGACATTATTATAGCCCCCTCTTGTAAAATATATGGTCAATCCCCATGCGTGTTTCACCGCAAACAATACAGCACTATACAGTGTTTACAAAAAACATTTCTGGGTTGGGGAATAACTTTTTAAGTTTTAAAGGGAGGCCGATAATTTTATATCTAAATTAAATCTTATTTTATCCACTTTCAGAAAAACCCAATACTTTCTTTTGAATTTGGATAATTATTTCGTAACTTAAACTACTATCTCCATGGACACACTTAGCCCCTCTGTAAATGTACGTGAATCTCTGTATGCGGTTTCACCGCAAACAATACAGCACTATACAGTCTTACAAAAACAAACATTCCTATGGTTGGGAATAATATTTAAAGTTTTCAAGTGGGAGGCCGATAATTTTATATTCAAATGGTAAAGCTTTAGGTTCTCCATTTTCAGAAAAACACCAATACTTTTTGAATTTGGATAATTATTTCGTACCTAAACGGCCTCCATGGACCCTTAGCCCCTCTGTAAATGTGGTCAACTTGCATGCGGTTTCACTGCAAACAATATACAGCACTATAAAGTGTTACAAAAACCTTTCTATGGTTGGGAATAACTTTTAAAGTTTTAAAAGTGGAGGCTGATAATTTTATATCTAAATTAAATCGCTTAGATTCTCCCCTTTCAGAAAACCACAATACTTTTGAAATTTTGGGATAATTATTTCTGTACCTTAAACGGCCCCCATGGACACACATAGCCCTCTGTAAATACCGTCAACTTGCATGTGGTATTCACCGCAAACAATACAGCACTTATACCAGTCTACAAAAAAAAAAAACATTTCCTATGGTTGGGAATAACTTTACAGTTTTCAAGGGAGGCCGATAATTTATTTCTAAATTAAAGCTTAGGGTTCTCCACTTTCAGGAAAACACCAAATACTTTTGAATTTGGATAATTATTTTGTACCTTTAAACCCCTGCGAGCAGGGAATATGGGTGATTCCCGGGAAGGCACTTTTTGAACCTTTTGTTACCACTCAAACACCAATAATTACGTTGAAACTACATGATATCCTCAATGGAAAACCCTTCAGATTGACATACTATAGTAACCTTTTAACATCGAGCTCAGCAAAGGGGTCACCCCTCGACTGTGGGAAACTAAATCACAGAGCTCCTTTTTTTTCCGGGCGAGCAGCGAAATTAGGTGATTCCGGAAGGCAATTCTTTTGACCTTTGTTTAAATTTTACTCAAACACCGTTGGGCCACCATTAAGGAAACCCAAATGATATCCTCAATGGAACCTTCTAGATTGACATACTATAGTAACTCTTTAACATCGAGCTCAGCAAAGGTCACCCCCGACCGGAAAATCTGGCCTATTCGTTTGTGCACAAGCTAGTTTACAAATTCAAGCTCCGTTCACGGTGTACAAATCTAAGCACCGTTCACCCATGTACAAATCTACTTGCTGCCAAGAAAGGTCAGGCTTGGTTGACCCTTCACAACCCTAACTATCAATCATCCTAATGTAGGAGTGTCTAGGTTCTCCATTCATAAATTTAGACTGTCAGTGAAGGGTTAGGAAAGGATTGGGTAAGGATTGCAGGTGTATTGTTCGTTAGAAAACGGATCGCGTAGTGTAATTACGCGTAATAAAAGTGCCCCGGGAGTCTTCCCCCTTATTCCGCTTGTGGCCCTTGTGGTATTGGTACCGGAGGGGTTTAAACGGCCCCATGGGACACTTAGCCTCCTGTAAATACGGTCAACTTGCATGCGGGTTTCACCCCCAAACAATACAGCACTATACAGTGGGTTACAAAAACATTTCATGGTTGGGGGAATAACTTTTTAAAGTTTTCAAGGGAGGCCGATAATTTATATTCAAACAAATCATGTTCTCCCTTTCAGAAAATACCATACTTTTGAATTTGATAATTATCGTTACCTTAAACGGGCCCATGGACACATAGCCCTTCAAATATCGTCAATCCTGTAGGTTTCACCGCAAACAACACATACTATACAGGGTTTTTACAAAAACATTTCTATGGTTGGGAATAACTTTTTAAAGTTTTCAAGGAGGGCCGATAATTTTATATCTATATTAAATCGTAGGTTCTCCCTTTCAGAAGAACACCATACTTTTGAATTTGGATAATGTTTCTGCACCCAAACGGGCCTCCATGGACAATAGCCCCCCTGTAAAATACTGTTTAATTTGCATGCGGTTTCACCGCAAACAATACACCACTATACAGTGTTACAAAAACAAACATTTTATGGTTGGGAATTTAACTTTATAGTTTTCAAGGAGGTTGATAATTTTATACTAAATTAAAGCTTAGGGTTTTCCACTTTCAGAAAAACACCATACTTTTGAATTTGGATAATTATTTCGTACCTTAAACGGCTCTTATGGTACTTAGCCCTCTGTAAACATGGTTTAACCTTGCATGCGGTTTCACTGCAACACAACAGCACTATACAGTGTTACAAAAATATTTCTATGGTTGGGAATAACTTTTTAAAGTTTTCAAGAGAGGCCGATAATTTTATATCTATATATATTAAAGCTTTAGGTTCTCCCCCTTTCAGAAAAACACCATACTTTTGAATTTGGATAATTATTTCGTACCTTAAACGGCCTCTACGGACATATAGCCCTCTGTAAAAATACTGCCACTTGCATGCGGTTTCACCGCAACAAAAACACCACTATACAGTGTTACAAAAACATTTCATGGTTGGGAATAACTTTTAAAGTTTTTCAAGGAGGCCGATAATTTTATATCTGAAATAAAGCTTTAGGCCCCTCCCTTTCAGAAAACACCATACTTTTGAATTTGGATAATTATTTCGCACTCAAACGGCCCTATGGACACATAGCCCTCTGTAAAATACGGTCAACTTGGTATGCGGGGTTTCACCGCAACAATACAGCACTATACAGTGTTACAAAAACAGCTTTCTCAAGGGTTTGGGGAATAACTTTAAAGTTTTCTAAGGAGGCCGATAATTTATTATCTAAATTAAATCATGTTCTCCCCCTTTCAGAAAAACACCATACTTTTGAATTGATAATTATTTTCTACCCAACGGCCTCCATGGACACTAGCCCTCTGTAAAATATGGTCAATTCTGTATTGCGGTTTCACTGCAAACAATACAGCATCATACAGTGTTATGTAAAAACATTTCTAGGGTTGGGAATAACTTTTTAAAGTTTTCAAGGAGGGCTGATAATTTTATATCTAAATTAAAGCTTAGATTCTCCCTTTTCAGAAAACCCAAATACTTTTGAATTTGGATAATTATTTTGCAACTTTTAAACGGCCTCCATGGACATGCCCCTGTAAATACTTGTGAACTTGCATGCGGTTTCACCGCAAACAAATACAGCACCATACAGGCTTACAAAAAATATTTCCTATGGTTGGGAATAAATATTTAAAGTTTTCATGGGAGGCTGATAATTTTATATCTAAATTAAATCGTATACCCTCCCTTTCAGAAAAACATCATACTTTTTTTAATTTTGATAATTATTTCTGTACCTTTAAACGGCCTCCATGGACACATAGCCCTTGTAAAATACCGTCAACTTGCATGCGGTTTCACCCGCAAACAATACAGCACTATACAGTGTTACAAAAACATTTCTAGGGTTGGGAATAACTTTTAAAGTTTTCAAGTGGGGAGGCCGATAATTTTATATCTAAATTAAATCGTATGTTCTCCCTTTCAGAAAAAACATCATACTTTTGAATTTGGATAATTATTTCGCATCTAAACGGCCTCCATGGACACATAGCACTCTGTGTAAATACTGTCAATTCCTGTATGCGGTTGTCTTCACCGCAAACAATACAGCACCATACAGTGTTACAAAAAAACATTTCTGTTGTTGGGAATAACTTTGTAAAGTTTTCTTAAGGGAGGCCGATAATTTTACATCTAAATTAAAGTTTAGGTTCTCCCTTTCAGAAAACCACAATACTTTTGAATCAGGATAATTATTTGCACCTTAAACGGCCTCCATGGACACTAGCCCTCTGTAAACATACGTAATCTTGCATGCGATTTCACGGCAAACAATACAGCACTATAACAGTGTTACAAAAAAACATTTCTATGGTTGGGAATAACTTTTAAAGTTTTCAAGGGAGGCCGAGATTATTTTATATCTAAATTAAAGCTAGGTTCTCCCCTTTCAGAAAAACACCATACTCTTTTGAATTTGGATAATTATTTCGCACTAAACGGCCTCCACACACATAGCCCTCTGTAAAATGCGGTTAATCTTGCATGCGGTTTCCACCGCAAACAATACAGCACTATACAGTGTTACAAAAACATTTCTAGGGTTTGGGGAATAACTTTTAAAGTTTATAATGGAGGCCCGATAATTTTATATCTAAATTAAAGCTTAGGTTCCCTCCCTTTCAGAAAAAAACACCATACTTTTGAATTTTGGGATACAATTATTTCGTACCTTTAAACCGCCTCCATGTACACATAGCCTTCTAAAATGCGGTCAATCTCCATGCGGTTTCACCAAACAACAATACAGTACCATACAGTGTTACAAAAACATTTCTATGGTTTGGGAATAACTTTTAAAAGTTTTCAAGGAGGCCGACACTTATTATTCAAATTAAAGCTAGGTTCCTCCCCTTCAGAAAACACCCAATGCTTTTGAATTTGGATAATTATTTCTGCACTCAAACAGCCTCCATGGACACTTAGCCCTCTGTAAAAATACGGGTAATCTGTATGCGGTTTCACCGCAAACAATACAGCACTATACAGTGTTACAAAAAAACATTTCTATGGTTTGGGAATAACTTTAAAGTTTTCATAAGGGGGGCCCGATACTTTTATATCTAAATTAAAGCTTAGGTTCTCCCCCTTTCAGAAAAAAACACCATACTTTGAATTTTGGGATAATTATTTCGTACCTTAAACGGCCTCCAGGACACTAGCCCTTTGTAAAATAGGGTCAATTTGCATGCGGTTTCACTGCAAACAATGCTACAGCACTATACACAGTGTTACAAAATATTTCTATGGTTGGGGAATAACTTTAGAAGTTTTCTGGAGGCTGATAATATTATATCTAAATTAAATCGTATGTTCTCCTTCAGAAAAACACCATACTTTGAATTTTGGGATAATTATTTCTGGTACCTAAACGGCCTCCATGGACACATAATTCTCTGTAAAATACCGTCAACTTGCATGCGGTTTCACGGCAAAGAATACAGCACTATACAGTGTTACAAAACATTTCTATGGTTGGGAATAACTTTTTAAAGTTTTCAAGGGAGGCCGGATAATTTTATATCTAAATTAAAGCTTAGGTTCTCCCTTTCAGAAAAACCCAATACTTTTGAATTTGGATAATTATTTTCGCAATCTAAAACGGCCTCCATGGACACATAGTTGTAGCCCTCTGTAAAATACTGTCAACTTGGTATGCGATTTCATACCCTGCAAACAATACAGCACTAACAGTGTTACAAAAACATTTCTATGGTTTGGGGAATAACTTTAAAGTTTTCAAGGGAGGCTGATAATTTTATATCTAAATTAAAGCTTAGGTTCTCCC
>JAQQFT010000493.1:0-25200 GCA_029582265.1 Zoroaster sp. YZ-2022 | reverse complement strand
TTTGATGTTTAAAACCCCTTCTTTGAAACTGTATTTTGTTGATTGATTTTGAATACAAAAATAAGGCTTTAAAAAATTGCCTTTTCCTTTTAATTTGTTGCAGTTGTTCTGAAAAATTCTGGGCCCCAGATTTTTCGGGTTAATTCATAAAGATGAGTTTGCCACCGCATCCCTTTTTAAATCTCAAAAATAAATTTTTAACACTTATGTTTTTTTTTTCCCTTTGCAGGCTTGGGGGACATTTGTTGTCCTGGGGGGAGAGGGCAGCGATAGTCGTGGGCTTTTCGTTTTTACAGTCGATGGTGCGGGAATTCCCCCTTTGGCTGGTAAAGTACCCCCGGGTCCAAACTTCCCGCGCATAAAGGTTAACACTGCTCCGGTAGTGGCTGTCATCGGACAGTGGGTCAAATTCACGCTGAGGGCTCGGGGCACGGGCGGATAACAGCCTTCTTCAAAGACACTACTGGGTCGCGTGATCCATTAAATTTTTTTTCTCCATTCTTTGGACGTAATGCCCTCACAAATATCCTTTTTCCCAACTATTTTTCAAATTTTTCTTTTAGATTCGGGGAAAGGATGGGTATTCGCGGGGTGGATGGTGGAAGATGTCAACAATTCCCGAAAATTTTGGCCCCCTCAGGTTGGTGAATATCGGTTTCTTATTAAATTTTGAAAGGTTACAGTAGTAAATCCACTTCATTTTGGAAATTGCATACATACTTTGTCAGAAATAAAAACCTTTTTGGGGCTTCGTTTGGATTTTTTGGAACGGTTTAAAAATCAAATTTGGGATCCTTTTTTTCATTTTGTTAAAACATGCCTTTTGGTGTAAAATACATTATTAAAAAGGTAACAAATTGATT
Organism: Zoroaster sp. YZ-2022; assembly: GCA_029582265.1. Taxonomy (NCBI): domain Eukaryota; kingdom Metazoa; phylum Echinodermata; class Asteroidea; order Forcipulatida; family Zoroasteridae; genus Zoroaster; species Zoroaster sp. YZ-2022. The sequence continues at coordinate 24,337 of JAQQFT010000493.1, read as the reverse complement.
TTTATAATACAGAGGATTTTAAAAAGGGTTTTTTTTTGGGGTCTCTCTTAAATTTTAAAGATAATTTTTAAAATTAAAAACATTTTAAAAGCCCAAGTTTTTTTTTTGGCTCAAATTTTAAAGCCCAATTTTAAAAAGTGTTTCGGGTGGAAACCCAAAAAATGGAACAATGACCCCGTTCGGGGGATGGATACCGGCCAGCCCCCTCTAAGTACCATGCAATACAAACCCTATTAAAAACGGTTACGACGAGGAAAATTGGGTGTTTTTTTTTTTAAAGTCTTCTTTCTTCTTTCCACAGTACCCTTTCCAGAAACCAACAAAACCAAAAAGGAAAAAAAAGACTTTTTTTCACTTCAAAAAAAAGGTAATTTTGTTTTTTTATTTTTTTTAAATATACATAAAAACAAAAGGTCCCCCCAAAAAATATTTATTTTTTTTATAATTTTTTTGTTTAACCAGTTGTGAAAAAATTTTTTTGGGTGTCTTTTATTTTATAAAAAAATCTGAAAAATTTTAATTAATAATTTTTTAAAGAAAAAGTTGGACACCCAAATAACCTTTATGGACAGGAATTAAATGGCTTTTTTTTTAATTCGGGTTTTTTGGGCCCAAAATTGCGTTAAACCCGATCCGGGCCTATTAGGCCCCCCCGGTGAAAAAATACCTGGAGAAATAAATGCCTCTAATAAATCCTCACTCCTCTTAAAAAAGGAACGGTTTTGGGATGGGGGTTACAAAAACAAAAAAGGGGCCCGTTATTTTGCTTGCATTTTGTCGGACCCAAACTCCCCTGGACTCAAGGTTGTTAAAGTAAAACGGGGCCGACTTTACAACCCCGGTGACACACAAAAAGGGGAATGGTGTTTGAGCTCTCCGATCCTGTCAAAAAAATTCTGTTACCCTAAAAGCGAACGGGTTTTGAAAAAATTTTGGTTTGGGAACCAAACCCTGTAAAATTTGGTTGACCTAAAAATTTTGCGGGGTCGGGCCCTGCTAAACATTTCCCAGACATAAAAATTTGGGGGGGGGTTTTTTTTGCTGTTATTATATATCCGAAATTTATAAATACAAATTTTCCCTTGAAACAATGTAAATCCAATTTCTGTTTTTTTGTTTTCTTCCCTTCATAAATATGGATTCTTATGTTTGTTTTTGTAAATAAATAAACCCTTTAAACCCTTTTTTTTAAATTTTTTTTTTTTTTTGAAAATTTTGGTGGGATAAAAAATTGTTGATTTGTTTTTTTTTGTTATAAAGGGAAATTTCCCAGTGCTTTTTGGTGATCCTTTAAGAAAAATTTGGGGTTTTTAAAATTCCTCGGGTTTGATTTCGGTCAGCGCATCTTTTGGGTTAGGGGTTCCGGCTTAAACCTTTCAGATTTTTGACAAAAAAAAAACCCCCAAAATTTTTGAATAAAATAAGCATTGGGTGTTAAAAACTTTTTAAAATTTTTTAAAATTCCGGGCCCCTCAACAAAAAAATTTTTTGAAAAGATTTATATCATTGACAACTTTACAAAAGTAAACATAATTTTTGCCATTTTTTTTTTGAAATTATAAAAACAAAACCCCTCTTAAAATAAAACATCCTACGGTTAATGTCCCGGATGCTGCTTTGGGGGAAAATGCCCGGTTGACTTCTACCTAAGGAGACCTATGGGCGTTCCCCCAACGCTCTTGAAATTTAAAATTTTTAAACCAACCCAAAATCTTCAAAGCTTTCTTTGATTTTTCTTTTTTTAAAACCCCCTTTTCCCTAAAAAAATTAAAAGGGGTTGCGCTCCTTGTTTGAACTTGATACGCCATGGCCCGATCTTTAAAACACCACAGATTAACGGTAGGGTCGTGATATTGGGGTTAAAAACTAGGGAAGGTCAAACATTGGTATTTTTCATTCTATCAACCCCTCGGTTTTTTAAAATTTAAAACCCCAAGGTTTCATAAAAGGTGCTCTTTTTTTGGAAGAATGCCCAAATTTTTGAAAAAAGTTGCCATTTTTTTCTCTAAAATGGCGGGAAAAAAAATAATTTCTCGGGTTATGTTTTACCAACTTCATTTTTTCGAAGATTTTTTGGTGGGAAAAAAGAATAAATAATTCTTTTAAATGGGGAAATAGACCTTTTTATTTAAGAAATTTACTGTCCCTCCCATGTCATAGGGGCGTTACATTACATGGTGAGTTACATTTAATGGGTGATGTTCATCAGCAGGGGCGTTACTGCTGGGGGCGTTACGTGCGTGGTGGCGTTTTACGTGGTAACTTACTTCGCGGTGGCGTTACATTCGGGGGGCGTTACTTTAAAATGGGTGGCGTTACTTTTCGTGGGGGCGTTACATTAAAAAGGGGCGTTACATTCGTGGTGACATTTCGTAGTGGTTTTTTATGTTTTACATTGTAAAAATGATTCTAAAAATTCTCAGTGAAACAAACTTTGCATTTATTGGCTTGAATTATTTACTTTAAACAATTCAGGCGTGAGGAATAAACTCATGTAGAACCTCGGACGAAAGACTTGTTTTGCCCCTCTAACGACCAAGTAAGTTTCATGTAAAACTGAAAAATTTTTTGAGAAAAATGTCTAATTCTTGTCTTTCTATCTTTTCCGGTTTAACTTCAACTCCACCCCCCAAGGACAGGGGGTGGGAAGACCCGGGTTTGTTAAAAAGGAAAAAAGGAGGGTGGGGCATGAAATAAACTGGTGTACTCTGCTCCCAAAAATAGTCACCATGGTAAAACATGTTGGTGAAAAAAAGGGAACCAAACCCCAACACCCCCTCCCCCTCCCCTTGGTTTAAAATGGACTGTGATGTCACTGCAGGGGTTTTCCTCCGTAACCTTTAAAAAGGGTACACTTGTGTTGGAAGATGCTTGGTTTGTTATTTATCTTTTCTTTGAATCAAATGAACATTTAAAAATTCCCCGAAAAATTTAAAAAAATTTTTTTGAAAATCTTCAGATTTTTAATTTGGAAAAGGAATTTGCCAAAATTTAAATTATTGGGTTTTTTTTTAAAAGCATACCTGGTTTTTGAATTTTCTGATTTTAGGTTTTTCCCAAACCTCTTTCCTCAAGTTTTTTTAAGTAGCCACCAAGGAAGAAAAGTGTCTTTTTTTAAACCCCTAGTTTTTGTTTTTTTTTGATTACAAAGAAGAAATAATTCGATTTATAACCCATGCCTTTTCATTAAAAATTTCTTTTTTCCCGTCATTTTTCTTTTCCCGTCCATTCATTTTCATTGGTTTTATGGGCATCAAATATTTGATGTTAAAATTAAAACATCAAAAACATCTCTTTTTCCCTTGCATTTTTTTAAAGGTTCCTTTTTTAATTTTCCGGGGCAAAATCTTTTTAAAAATTTCATCCCGACATGGTTTTTGGTTTTTTTTCCCTTTGTTTGTTTTTCATTTTTTTGAACAACTTGTTAAAACATTTTAACCATTCAAACAAAATGTAAAAATTTTTAAAATCTGCAATTCTCAGTGGTCATTAATTTCTCCTTGTGGAGCACCTGGATTAAAAATTTGGACCGCCTGGGGCTTACCCAAAAATTTACAGCCCCCAAAAATTTCCGTAAATTTTCCATTAAATTCGGTCTGGACTCTGAAAATTGGCTTTTTTTTAAATTATCTCAAAATTTGGCTTTCCCTGGTGTGCTTTTTGGTCATTCCCCTGCCGATGGCAAAAAACCTGCCCCGACGGGAGGGGGTTTGGTTATCTTTGGTACGGTTGGGGTTCGTTTGGGGAAAACCCACCCGGCTTATGGGGTTTTTTTTTTCCGTGGTTGGGGGTTGTTATCTGTTTTTTTATATATTTGGATTGGGATTTAGTGCAATGGTTGGTTAAAAAAACCCACCCTTGAAGTTTTAAAAACGCCCTCTGTTGGTTAATTTTATTCACCAAAAAACGAACGTCTTTTAACCGGTTTTCCGTTTTCAAAAAAGAACCCTTCATTTTATGTTTTATTTTAATAATTTTTAACTTTTTTTGAAAATTTTAAAAATATACCTTTGGACGGGTTATTAAAACTAAATTGGTCCTGTGAAAAAAATTTAAATTTAAAATCAAAAAAAATCTTGTTTTGACCATTGGTGAAAATTTCTTAGATAATCTTTAAAAAAATTTTAAAAAAATTTTTTTAGTTGTGATTTTATTCCATAAGGGCAGTCTTTTTTTTTGTTTGGTTTGTTTTTTTCTGTTTCCCAAATTTTTTAGGGTAAAAAACATCTTTTAGACCCCCCCCCCCCACCCTTTGCCACCAGTGTAGCTACAAATCTTCAGACCTGGTTTTCAGGTTTTTTATTCAGTTCTTTAAATTTCCCCCCCAAAAATTTTTTGAAAAAAAGGGGAAAAGTAAAAAAAATGTCTTTCTCTTTTTTAATTTTAGGTTGTAAATCTTCAAAAAAAATATCCCGGAGGGGTTTGGGGGGGCTTTTGCCTCTAGACAAAAAACCTCTCATTTCAGATTTTTTCTTTGTCAAGCCCCCCTTTCCCCTTTAAATTTTCTTTTAAATATTCAGACAGCTTTAAAGGGATTCATCGATCAAAAGGGCTTTTAACGGGTGGAATCGTGTTGGGTTTTTAAGAAAAGGAAAAATGGGCCCTTTTCCCAACATGGGATGATCTTATAAAGGGGTTTTTGGGGTCCTCCCCTTTCAAAACTATCCCTGATTCCCATGTTTGGGGGGAATGGACGGGGCCCCAAATTTTTCAAATTTTTCTTTTTCTTTTTTATGGTTTTAATTTTATTTTTTAAAGTTTTTTTTTTAATAACCCATTTTTCTTTTTTTTCTTCTGCTTCTTCTTCTTCTTCTTCTTTTTTTCTTCTTCTTTTTTTTGTTCTTCTTCTTCTTCTTCTTTTTCTTCTTCTTCTTCTTCTTCTTCTTCTTCTTCTTCTTCTTCTTCTTCTTCTTCTTTTTTTTCTTTGTTTTCTTCTTCTTCTTTTTATTCTTCTTCTTCTTCTTCTTCTTCTTCTTCTTCTTCTTCTTCTTCTTCTTCTTCTTTTTTTTTTTTTTCCTTCTTCTTTTCTTCTTCTTCTTCTTTTCTTCTTCTTCTTCTTCTTCTTCTTCTTCTTCTTCTTCTTCTTCTTTTCTTCTTCTTCTTCTTCTTCCCCCTTTTTTTTTTTTTTTTTCTTCCTTTTTTTTTTTTTTTTTTTTTTTTTTTTTTTTTTTTTTTTTTTTTTTTTTTTTTTTTTTTTTTTTTTTTTTTTTTTTTTTTTTTTTTTTTTTTTTTTTTTTTTCCCTTTTTTTTTAAATAAGCCAAAAGAAAAATTTAAAACCTTCTCCTATTATTTTTGGGAAAAATTTCTTTTTAAAACCTTTTTTTTCCCAAAATTTGGGCTTTTCTTCCCGTGAGTATATTTCCCAAAAGGGGAAATTGCCCCTGCAATTAAAAGGGCGGAAAAAACGCATTCAATATACCCCAAACAATTTGGACCCGGTTTTAACATCAAATAGGTTGAAAAGTTCCATGAACCGGGTTTTCATTTAACCCCCCCTCTTTTCATATCTATAAATTTAATACTTCCCTCCTTTATCATCTTTTAGGGGTTGTTTCTCATCAATTCTGGAAACATTGTGTTTATCAAAAAAAATGATTTGCTTTTAAATGAGTTATTCTTTCCCCAAATTGTTTTTAGTAATATTGGTTGTTAGGTTTGTCAAAATGAACGTTTAATACCTCAAAATAATCAATATTTCAGGTTTGTCAAAATAATGTATTCATCCTTGACCTACATGCAGTGGCAAGTCAGATCACAGAGTAGTATAGTAAAATCTTTGATTTAATACATTTGTAGAAATCAAACCTTCTAGTTTCTACAAATCTATATCAAACTGAAAGAGGAAATCAGAATCAACTATACCAAAATCTCACTTTTGAATTGGGTCCAAGTTTAGGGTTTGGTAATGTTCTGATTAAACAGAGAAGTTCCGATAAAATAAGTCAAAACATATTTGTTAACTATCTCATGGCTTTACTTTTGAAGGTAACCATCAATGAATAACTCACTGTGTTATGGATTAATTTATTTTCGTATGAAATGAGCAATGGCAAATTTAATAAAATCACATGAACAAATAATATTTATGATTCACACAGCTGAATATCCATCTTCAAGTTTTAGGCATTATTACAGATGCACTTGCAGTACCAACCGCTCAAATAATCGGTTAAAACGTAAGGTCTATAATTATTTCCGTAAAAGCTCACTAAAAATCACGACGACAATGCATCATTAAGCTGTGACAGAAGGTTTGGTTCCATCGATCAATTATGTATAATATTGTAGGTCCCTACATTTCCCCAGCGTCATTTGAGTTGTATTTAATTATTTCCACAGTTTTAATACCGCGTGGACAACCTGATTGGTTAATTGAGAAGTGGCATGCCAAAATGATGGCGTCATTAGTCATGGTCAGCAGTTTTCTCACCGTTACATTGATGGATGGTTTTGTGGCGTATTGGATGTTACTAATTGCCTCATCCATATCTGGATTCATGCAATGATGAGGCCGTACAGCAATAGGGAAGGACACTGTCATATCGAGACGGAGACAGCAGATTCATGTTGGTGTAAATAAAGGAACATAATAGTAATACCGTCGCAGCGGCGTCACTGTAAGGGTTTGGTTTAGTAGGGGTACTTGAGGGAACTTGATGCACTTTGATTACAGGCCTTATGCTTTTCTTGGAGATCCTAATTCTGATCCGGGTTTGGGGTAATCAGGCCTTGGGTGATATAATTATGGAGGCACCAGGGGAATCAGAAATGTTTGTGGACTTCACATACAAATTTATTAAAAACAAAGACAAATTAGATAAATAAATAAATGGTATCAACAATTTTTAAAATAGGTTCAGGACACGCGTTTATATTTGTAGGGGTTTTGTTTTCTTCAATGGTATGTGGGTACACCTGAGTATGAATACAGGGTAAAGCTACCATACACTACGTGATTTATGGTCCCAAAATATACATAACACAGAGAAACTCACCCTAAAAGATATTTATTAAAGAATATTATGAGTACGTCTGAGGACACATAAGCTAAACACGTTCTCAGACACAGGGATAATGCAACTGCAATAAACACAACAGAGGTCAGCCTATAAGGCCATGTCAAAATCAAATTCATCATTTTGTTACGAAATGCGCAGTATCAAGAAACGAGCGTCATAGACATGGGCCTACTGGAAGGAGGAGCCACCTTAGAGTTTGCAGGCCGTTTGGGGTCAAGCGACCATCTTTCGGCTACTGAGCAGAGTGAGGATACGGAACCGCGATGATCGTCAAGGTCAGGACGTCCAAGGGTACGACGTCATCAGGACCGTTACATCATCCTCAACCATCTCAGGAACCGTTTTGTCAGCAGCATACTGCACGAAACACACCAGGTCAAGACAACCCACGCATGGCTCCGACACGTCAGGCGACGTCTACGTGCATCAGGCCTACGTGCAGACGTGCCGCAGGGTCCATTTTTACCACGTCATCGCCGTCGCGTCTTACGGCTCCAACACCTCGCTGGACACGTCGCAGTGGAGAGACGTCCTCTTACTGATGAATCAGATTTGTGCGCTGGAGCTGATGGAAGGCCAGGTGTACAGAAGAAGGTGAACGTTATGCTGACGCATGCATCGAGCGAGACGCTGGAGCAATCACATCATGGTGGTTTCACGGCCCAGCGTTACGTCGACGAGTGCTTCAGCCAGTGGTGGTTCCTACCTGGCAGCCAACCATCCCACAACATTGATGCGGACAATGCCCGGCCACACACGCCAGAATAAGCATGGACTTTCTGCAGCAGCATACATCAGTGCTACCCTGCCGGCAATTCACCGGACCTCAATCCAATTGAGCACGTATGGGACTTCATCGGAGGTGGTGTCTGATGCTCCAGCCATTGACAATCGTCGCAGCTCAGGCTGCTGTTCGAAGCCTGAGAGAAATAACCCCAGTACATCAGAAATCTACAGTCAATGAGAGCGAATGCAGCTGTATTGATGCCAGGCCACACGTTATTGAAGTCAAGTGATTTCCTGAACTTGTGATTTTCCTCCCTGTGTCACTGACCATGATAATGACCCTGAAACTCAAAAGACACATTTATGGCATGAAATGAATCTGTCATATTTCCTCTACACGAAAACATAAAAATGTATATTATTATGTTTGAATAAAATACATAACAAATTGAGGGAGTGATTTCTTTTGCTGTTATGGCCTATATCATTCAGAGTTAAGGAAAGAAAATAAAAATAATCAATGGAAATGGAATAACGATTCTGGTCATTTTGGTATCCAAAAATGGTTTGATAGAGCATGGAAGGTTGAAGAAAAGGGATGAGCCTGCGTAACCGTGCATGCTATTCAATCAGGACCCACCCTAATGCTTGTTGTGTTACTGGTCATTCACATTGTGTGTAATTAATATTTTGAGTTAGATTTTCCTTCCTCCATGGTTAGACTAGGCTGGTCCCTGTATTTATCCATATCAAAGATATAGACAGATTCAGGCTACCATTCAAGGGTTTCATTGGATACGTTGTGCTGAAGATCTGACGTCACGCTGAGGCCACAGAACTCTATATACTGATCGGTATATGAGATCGTTCGAGCTCGTTGCTAACCAACCGGTCAAAGTTGAACATCGGGGAAAATATGGCAGCCGCTCGCCAGGATCGGCGTATTCACGCGCCTCTAGCTCAATGAGGTGTGAAGACAGATCTTCAGGCTTGGTTAGACTAGCCTGAAGATCTGACGTCACGCTTTGAGCTGAAGGCGTGAATAGCCAGATCACGTGCAGCTCATATCCCCATGCTGACTTTGACCTGGTTAATAGCTAACACGCTAACCTCGAAGGACGTCGATCTTCAGACAACCCTCTTGTATCCAATGAAATCTGAATGGTACCTGGAGCTTCTATATCTGATTGATATAGACAGGACAGTCTATGTTGAACCAGCATCCATCACGAAAATCATCTTGCGCACTGTGGTATGCAAGAAGTATATATGACTCACAGTTTCACCTGGATGCATATTCTACACGTGCAGGTGTAAATGAATCAATATTTATTACAATTAGGAAATATGTTATACCTGTATTGGTCATACAGAAACCACTATATAGAGTTTGAGCTGATTTCATTTGGTCGTTAACGTATGATAGTATGACAGAAAGATTTAAAGGATGTTTGAGACCATTTATCAACTTTTAAAATTAAAAAAATGTATAACGTTTTAAAGTTTTGTTTTTGTTTTGACCAAAGTGTATAGTGGTTTATTTTATTTAACATATACCGGTAATTACATGTGTAATGTACTAAAGAATGTACTGAAAAATCCACGTTTTACGTTTTTACGACCATAGAAATGCGCAGACACAATGAAATATGTAACTTTCACGGGTTGAGTTCATGATGTAATTTGATTTGTATATTTAATTTTGATTTGTATGGATGTATTTAGACATAATAAAATTGTTTACTGGCCAAAATGTAATGGTAACTGCTAGATTATCATATTAACGAATTATTATCCGAGGAATACTCTGGGAAAAATTTGAACTATACCAATCATCTTATATAAAAATCACCAATGATTTCGTCTAAGTGTTTTCATCTGAGAAAAAGGTAATTGTCATGTTGATTTACAAAAGAAACCTTTTGGGAAATTTCAAAAAAAGAAAAAAAAACCAAAAGGGATGAAATGGCCTATTCCCAAAACCCCGGGTTCCTTAATGGAATTTTTTGCAATGGGGATATGTCCCGGGTTTAAGGTTTTCCCGGGGCCGGGTGGGGAAACCTATTTTTTTAATGTTTTTTGGGTGTTCAAACCCCGGGGCCCGAACGCCAAATTTTTTTAAAAGGGTTTTTTTTTTTTTTTTTATTTTCCCTCATTTGGGCTTGCCCGGAAAAAAGGCCCCCTTTTAAGCTTTACAGTTTAAAAACCAAACATAAAAAAGACATATAAAGGGCAGAAACCCTTTTTTGCTGTGACGCATTTACGTCATCGGGTGTCAATTATTAAATAAATTTTTTTCCCAAAATCATATCTCATGAACCAAAAAAGATTTTTCCCAAATTTTTTAACATCAAAAAGGATTTTAAAATTTGATTTTTTTTTTTCTTTTTGCCCCCAATCATCTCCTTCCGTGAAACCGGTTTTAAAATTTCCCCAAAATCATATCCATGAACCGGATTTTTCAAATTTTTTATTATTTTAAAAGATCTTGAACTAGGGCCATTTTTTTGGAGGGTCCAATTTCGCCCTTTCCCTTTCCCGGGTCGAAACCGAAGGTTAAGAAACAATATGCTGAATTTTTCTTTCCTGTTTTACGAATCCCCATATCGCTTTACAGAAAGACACAAAATACGGATTTTAAACGGCCTCCCCCCCAAAAGCCTTGTCTAAAATTTTTTGGGACTTTCAGGCAATAAAGTTGCCAATAAATTTTTTTGGGAGATTGCCCTTTTTTCATGCAATCCAGGGGGTTGGTAGACTGGTTTCTTTGAGGCAATCGGGTTCGGAAAATCCCCAACCACATTGCGTATCAGTGATCACGGACTTTTTTACCCGGAAAACATTTTCTGGCCATTTTAATTCTCGTTTACATGAAAAAATTGGGGAAATTTTTGGGTTTTTTTTAACCCCAAAGAAAAAATACAAAAAAAAAATTTTTAGAAGGAAAAAAAAAAATTTTTAAAAGAGGTGAGTAGACTTTAAAGAGGTTTATTCCAAAATTTGGGTTTTGTAAAGTAGGCCTATCAAAACATAATTATTGCATGCCCAATGGGGGTTCGGAGGACGAAACTTTTAATCTATTTCGAAAAAACTATTTTGGGTCAATTTTTCCCTGTTTTTGTTATTACCTACATGTTTTTTAAATTTTGATTTTAAAAAGGATAATGACTGGGGTTGGATAGATGCTTTTCCTTCCAAAAAAAATTTTTAAAAACTTCCCAAATGAGCCAAAGTCAAAAAATCGTTGGAAAATTTCATTGTAATTTGCCTGTAATAATGAAACCCCCATGTAAATATAAAATCATTCTTTTGTTTTTTTCTCTTCTGCAATTTGAAATTGTTCTTCTTTAGCAAAATATCCCTAACTCAACCAAAAAGAGATCTTTTACTTAAATGTCTGTATTTTTGGCTTAATAAAATTGTAAAGGGGGGCACCTTTTTTTTCCGGGAGCTGGGTTACATTTGTTGTTTTTTTTTAAAAAAAGCCCGTCCCCATGTTTTTAAAGAAAGGCGGTTTTATAAAAAAAAAAAGAGAAGACCCTCAAAAAAAAAAACTAAAAAATGAAAAAAAAAATAGAGGAAAAAGGTTAATATGAGATGGTAAACATGCAGGTGTGTTGGTGGACAAATTTAAAAAATTCGGGATAAAAAATTTTGGGGTGATGGGTTGTTTTGCAATTATGGGAATTTCTTATGGGGGTAATACATTTTTTCCCATTAAATTTTATTTTTTCAAATATTTGAACATTTTTTTTTTTTTTTCCCCCCAGATTTTGATTTAAACCAGATGAAAGGGGGCGGCATCAGGGAAAATCAGTTCAACACCCAAACCCACAAAGGCCCCAAAACCAACCAAATTTTGGAAAAATGGGTTGTTTGTGGGATGTTTGGGGTTTCCCTCCTGACTCCCCTATGACCCAAATGACCCCACCAACCACATTAAAAGATTGTGTTTTTTATTTAAAAGGAAATTTTTTTTAAACTTTTCTACGTTGTATTTTTTCCCGGGAAACGGGGTAAACCCTGTATGGGTTTTGGTTTTTATTTTTCCAACTAAACTATTTTTAACTCCCCCTTAACAATATTCAACAATATTTACTGGCATGTTTGGTTGACATCCGGTGGGTCCGGGGGCAGAAGTTTTCGAAAATTTAATTTCGTTTTCTGAGCCCTAAAGGCCAGTAGTGCTTATGTTTGTGTGATAAATTTTCCAGCATTTATAAGAAACACTAATTTTTCTCCCCAAAGCCCGAAACAAAATAAACACCTTTATTGAGATAATAAAAAGGAAAAACGTAAATACAATTTCTTTTCCCAGAAAACCCCAACCCTTCCCCCGGCATTGTTCGGGGACCTTTTTAAAAGCTTAATTTTTTCGTTCTAACCCATCACCCTGATAAAAACATAAAAACAAAGTTATGTTTTTGTTAGCATGACCCATTTTTTCGCCCCTTTTTAAAAATTTTAAGTTGTTTTACGTTTTGTTTATATTTGACCCAATTGGGACCCTTTTTGGCCCCAAAAGGGTGTATTCCAAGCCTGTGTAATTTTGGTGATCCAATCCCCAGTTTTTTTAAGTTTATAAATTCTAAAAAGGGATTTAATGTAGTTCAATTATTTTTTGGACTTATCCCATCTTGGATTTTTTACCCCAAAATTTTTTTGGGCCCCAAGAATATCAAAGGTCTGGAATTTTTTTAAATGTTGGGAACAAAAAAAACTGGGGAATTTTTTTAATTTTTTGGGTTAAACACCCTCAAAAATTAAAGTTTTTAACAAATCTGGGTGATCTAGAAAAAGGGTATATTCCGGGAAAAATTATAAAAAATAGAAAAATTTTAACCCCAATTTTTTAAAAGGGGTGTACCTTAAATACCTTTTTTAAATCAAATTAAATTTCCCTTTTTTTTTTGGCTGCATTGGGATAGTACTGCCATCAACCCCAAAAATTAAAATTGGTTAAACAGACAGTATCGCCCTTTTTAAGGGGGCTTTCAAAAACGGGCCAAAAAAAGGTTTCCTGGTTTAAAGCCATAGGACTAAAAATTTAGGGCTCATTTTGTAACCCGGGAAAATGAATTTGTATTATTTTGTCATTGGGGTTAAACAAACCAACTCTGATTCCATCCCCTGTTGATCGTAAAATATTGCCACCTTTAAACAATAACTTCAAATATTTTATAAAAATTTATTTTCAACAGTTAATGAAAATAAATAAAATTAATTTTAACAACCAGAAGATCATTTGTATTTTTGTTTTTTTTATTTTAAGTTATCCTTGATTGTTGTTTTTCCCTTTGGGGGTATTTTTAAAAAAAACTAAACCCAAAAAATTTTAAAAAAAACTTGATCAATTTGCCCGATTTTGTAAAGCCCCGCACACCCACCGGGGGGGATTTTAAAATTAAAATTTTTTTTTTTTTTCCTTTCGTTTTAAAAAACCGGAAAGGTTTAAATGCCCCGCCAAAAGGTTTTCGGGAAGGGTTAAATTTTAAAACAAATAAATTAAATTTTGGAGGGGTATTTTAATTTATGTTTTTTTTTCATTTTTTTAAATTTAATTAAATTTACTTTTGAAAATGGAATAATTTTAAAAAATTTTTAAACAAAAAGTTTAAAAAATTTTTCCCACAAATTGTTTAATAAACTTTTGGGCAAAAAAAGTCTAAAACAAAAAAAAAGGGTTTGGGAAATTTTTCCAAAATTTTTGGGGTGTTTCCCTTTTAATATTGGTTTTGTTACCCATTTAAACCAAATTTCAAATGGTCGGGAATTTTTTTTCATTTTTTATAAAACCAAAAAATTTCATTATCATTAATAAATAAATTAATTAAAAAAAGATTAAGGTTTAAACTTTTTAAACATTATTCTGGCAAAAATTTTAAAATTTAAAAAAAATAAAAAAGCCCTTAACAGTAGTTTGTACCCCTGGGTTGTGAGGTCATGGTTGGTACGATATCGAATTACCCCAAATCTTTTATTTAAAAAATCATACCTGAAAAAAAAGATATTTTTTAAAACTTTGCCTCATCTTAAAAAACCCTGAACAACGCCACATTTCGTTCCAAAAAAAACATGACCCCAACTGACCCTCCTTTCTTTTGAAACAGAAAAAGGGTTTTAAGGAAAAATATTCTAATCATATTTGTAAATGTATATTTTTTATCTTCAGAAAAAATTTTAAAATTTTACCAAATTTAAAGGGGCTTGACACCCATATTAGAGGAAAAAATTTTTTGTATGATTCCCTGATTGAAAACCAATTTCGGGTTTGGGTTTTTTATTGGTATTGGGAACCGGTTTTAAGATTTTAGTATAACATTATATGTTATTTTTTTATATATTATGAAAACCCCATACCCCCGAGGAAAATTTTTCTTTTTTTTATTTTAATTTTATATTTTGACCACAAAAATCAAAATTTAAAAAAAAAAAACATAGTCTTCCAAGCCGTTAATTTCAATATTTTTTAAATCCCAACCCTTTTGGTTCAACAGCCAATATCTAGGAATTAAAAAGACCTTTAAAACAAAAAAACAACAATTCCCAAATTTAAATTTTTTAGCTTTAAATTTTTGTGAAAATTTTTACCATAAAAGCTTTGAAAGGTCAAATTAGTGGACACAAGTAACGATTTTTAAAAAATTTTAAATTTATAGCTTCAAATGTATAATTTGACCAAAACTGGGGGAAAATAAAAAATAAAGGGGGTTTAAAACAAAATAATCTTCCTGTATAAGGTGGAGAAAAAGGATGAGATGAACATAAATTATTTTCTAAAATTATTCCAAGATATTTTTTTCCAAAAATCAGGGCCCCCCTTGAGATTTGGGGGCAATGTGAAAATTTTAAAAAGGTTCCTGTGTTGAAAATTTTTTTGAAAAATATAAAATCAAAAATATGATCCCAAAGACGTCATTACTACTACTCCCGGGGTAAAAACCGGTCAAAAAATATTTATCTCATTTTGTTGGGTTTCCAAAACATTTTCTTTGACTGTTAATTTTTTGGCCCTTTTTTTAAAAAAATTAGAATAATGGAAAGGTTAAACTTAAAAAATTATGTAAGGGGGTTTTTTTCAAACCGTATTGGGATTTGCAGTTTAAGCTAAGCACAGTTTAAAAAGTAAACTCAATCACCCCTTTGAGATATGTGGGTCTTTTGTTTTAAGGGGAAAAATTTTATTCCTTGAGACAAAATCCCCATCCCAAAACACAATTTAAAACAAGCCTAAATTCCCGTTCAATTTTTTCTAAGGGTTACTGGAAAATTTTAACCAAAGGGAAATTGGGGGAAGACTATTGTTTTTTTTCAAAATTTTATTTTATGCTTTTTTTTCATGACAAAAATAACAAAGCAAAAATATCAATCATTAAATTAGCCATATGGGTCAGTGGCCTATTTTTGGGTAAGGTTGGCCCCGGCCCGGGTGGCTTCCTTAAACTGGCTTAAATGCCTGGGTCCTTAAGGGGTGGCTTCCGGACATTTGTGTTTGAGTTTAATTATAATATAAACCTTGGGGCCCTCAAACAGAATAAAAAATTTAAAAATGGGCGAACTTGGGAAACCCCAAAACAAGTCAAAAAGGGTTTTATCCCCTAGACCATTTTCTGGGTTAAGATAATTGGGAGTTTAACCAAGATTATTTTTTTTAAGTTTACCGGGAATTTTTTTTTGGAATTTGCCAAAACCTTTAAAGAACAACAGCGGCCAGCGGGGTTTGGGCCCCCGTTTAATAAAACACCCGGACTGAGGAGAAATTTTCCGAACCCGGCTTAATTAACATTTTTAGTTTTTTTTCTTCCCTGTTGCAGGATAGTCGATTGCCGGGGCCCAAAGTCGAATTGATGGGCGCGAGAGGCCCCTTCGGGATGCTTTTCAACAAAATATGAACAGAATGGGGTCCCCCAAAAATTTTAATAAGGGGTAGGGAAAATTTAGGGTTTTTGGTTGTGGGGAATTTTTTTAAAAAATTTTTTGTTTTTGTAATTTTGTTTTCCAAAAATTTTAGGGCCAAATTTAAAAGTAGTCGGATTGACTTTTCCAAAATTTTTTACCCTTTTCAGAAAAAATCAACATAGACAATTTTCAAGGGAAAAAACCAAATTCATGAAAAATACATGTACTTTGGTCCTCTCCCAAAGGGCCCCTCAGACATTTTCACAATCATGAAACTATGAGATTACCATAGAATTTTGGGAATTTCCAAATACCTTTTTCTTTTAGTGAGTTTTTAAAGGAACATTTCCCTTTTAAATTTGGCAAGAATAATTTTGTGTTTAAAACAAACCAATGCCCTTTTTTAATTTTAATGGTCCAGTTTCTTCCCCAAACCCCAAAAAAAATTTTTTTCCCTTCCCTCAATTAGAACTTTTGATTTTTTAAATTTTATTCGGGCCCCTGTACTTATAAAAACCCCTTTTTATTTTTAAAAAGCATGTTCCTTGACATTTTATTTTCCTCATTCACATACATTAGAACTTCTAAAATTTTCTGCAATGATTGAAAAAATTAAAAAAAAACAAAAATTAAAAAAAAAAATTTGGTTCATCACCGGGCATTTAAAATCACCAAAACTTGGGGGAGGGAAAAATTTTTTCCCAAAAATTTCCCATTCCCAAAGAAAACCCCGAATATCACCCCCCTTCTAATTTTTACTAAATCTACATAAAGGCGGAAACTTTTTATAAATGCAGATTAAATTTGTTTTTGTCAACAAAGGACCATGGTTGGGTTTTAAATTTTCTAAGTCATTTCAATTTTTTGATGTGTAAGACCCATGTACCCTCCCTTTCAGATTTTAAAGGGGAAAAATTAAAAAAGGTCAAAAAATGGTTTTATTGTTGGGGGGGGTGTAAACCCCAAAAATCAAACCCAAAACCCAAAAAAAGAAAATAAAAGTATTTTTATTTCACCCATAACTTTTTTTTTTCCTAGTTAAAATTTTTGTACAAAATGGCATCTGACCAGGGTTTTAAAAATTTGGTTGGTGACACAGACATTTTCCCAAACATGTGTAAAACCTTTTAAAATGAAAAAAACAATTTTGAATTTGTTTTCCAAATTTTTAAAATTTTTTTTATTTGAGTATGGGGGGAAAACAAGGAAAAGTTTATAAGATGTCACAAAAGGAGGGTGCGATTACAGTGTCACCATCATTGTCTTTCATTATATTTTTTTTATAAACTTAACCAAAATGAAAGTGAAGTATATTATAAAAAAAGATTAAAATTTTTTTTTTGTACAAGACCAAACCAAAAGATTACCCAAAGTTTTATTTTTAAAACCAAAAATTAAAGGTTTTTTCCCTAAACAAAATGAAAAAGGAAACAATTATCGTTTTATCCAGTGGATATAATTTTTAATTTTTTTTAAAATTTGGGGAAATTTTTTCTTTTACAACTCTTTCGGGGAGGGGAAAATGGGAAAATTTCGGATGGGCTTTTTTCCAACTTTATCATGTACATGTAGTAGTCCCTGCTTGTTTTTTTTTTTTAATGAAAAGTAATTAAACTGATATCCAAAAAGCTTTGAAACTGCAGACATCAATTTGACATAAATTTTTTTGTTTCTTCTTCACCCCAAATACTATACCTGTGTTTTTGGGGAGACTTTTGGTACCTGATACATGAAATGGATGAAAAAACAATTTTTAACCCCTTTCATTTGTTCCAAAGGAAAAAAAACAACATGGGAAAAGGAAAACTTAGGGGGTAAACACCTTTCTCAAGGAAACTTTCCTTTGGGAAAGTTGGAAAAAAAAGGGAAAGGGGGAAAAGATATTCCTTCCAAAAAGCCCGGGTTTTGTAAAACCCCCGCCCCCAAAAACAACCCACACTTTGCCTTTAATTTAAAATTTAATCCCGTTACTGTACATGTGGTCCCCCCTTTTACCCCCCAACCCAAATTTGTGATTTTGCCCATAATACTGAATAGGTTTATCTCCGCCCAACCCCCAAACTATTTTCATAAGGGGATTTTTGAATTTTTCATCTAGTGGTTTTTTAAAAACATTTTTCTAGTGTCAATATTTAAAATAAAACACAGTTTTCCGTAACACTTGTTTATTTCTAATTTTATTGCTTAAATCTCCAACTTTCCAAGTTCAACAGCCAATATCTCAGAACTAAATGACCTATTAGAAAATAAAAAACACAATTGAATTCCTTACATTAATAGCTTGTAATTCTTGTGAAATGAGTTAACATAAATGCTTTGGCAATTGGTCCAATTAGTGGCACAGGAAGTAACGATTATACAAATTTTAAAAGGTCATATCTCATAGCTTCAATTTGATGTAAAAGTTGACAAATTTGTTATTTTTTCATAATCATGATGATATAAGGCCTTCAAACCACCTATCTGGACCTTTACTTCCTGTCCAAACAGGAAGTTCAAATTCAACAATTCTAATGCAAAATTGATGTCTTTTGAATATGAAATTGATTTTGTTATTAAAAAAGATGAAAAACCCCTTTGCACAATATGAATTGACATCATCGTTGATAATTTGATTGAACCGGAAGTTGACTCGAACACCGTGTGTTTGTTCTAACAAACACTTAATCTCTAGTTAGACTTGAAATTCTCCAGACAATGATGGAGAACACGTTCGTTAAAGGTCCTGTGATTTTATTTCTTGTGCTGTTATATTGATTGGTATGAATTAAAACAATTTTAAATGTTTTTTTGTTTCGAGTGGATTATTAATTGTTCATCTAATAATCAAGAATTGACCCCCCGAATTTTCGATGTTTTAACGAAACGTTCGTGACGTACACAAAGGCAGAGAATTTCTATGTACCGTGAAACGCAGCGCAAGCCCCATCATGCGGTCGGAAAACACACCGAAGGCAATGCTGACATTACGGTGTTAAACTCAAAACAAGCGCAGGCACAATGAGAAGGTTTAATGTTTTTATGTTTGTCTTGCCAGGATATAAAATCAGACACGATGTTTTTATTAATGTGGAAAATCACGGCATGTTTTCATGCCGTGAACACTGAAACATGAGCATGGTGTGAACATGTCGTTTGCACGGAAGTGGACTAGGCTGCATGGGAGTATTATTAAATGGCCACTTACCTAGAGTCTTTCTCGCTTTAAAAAGCACCTCCTCTTCGTTGGAGCCTTCCCAGCCTTCTTACTTAGCGGGAATATCGTTGGAATTGCATCTGGTAGCATGGCCTTATAAGCCATACCGAACTGGCTCTGAAGGCCCGTTCAAAACATGGCGCTCGAACTGTGCACTACAAAACTACATAAGAATGAGTGTTCCGTCGGTCCCGACCACTTCGCTCTGGTCAGCTTCACTTAGTCGTCCAAATACGTCTGCATTTTGGATCAGACGGAAATCGTGGAGACTAACACCGTCTTCGGTGGTGTTGCGCAACCGGCGACACACCTCGATGGCATTATCGAAAATAATAAGCTTCAAACCTGACAGAAAACTTGAGAAACTTTTCTTAGCAACATCTGCTTGCAGTGGTGCGCTGTACGACGCATACTTTGGCAAGTGCTAGGTGGATCGCGAGTTCGCGTATCGGCAATCGCCTCAGTGTACGTCGAATTTTATGTTAATGAGGGATATGGGTGTCGAAGTGCACCAAATTTAAAATTATATTCTTTGGTATAAACGTAGGGAAAAATTTACAAATGACAAATATATGTTCCAGTAGGCATACTTATTGTATACTGAAAAAGAAATATGTCAAGGACCTTAAAGACCAAACCTGGTCCAGCATGCACTGTACTTATCATGCTACATTAAATATATCCCTGGTATAATGTGCATGTACAACTACATCATGCTGAAAACACTGACGATGACAAATCGACCTCAGTGGTGTTTACTCAACGCATCAACCAACGAGGGCGGATGGGGGAAATCGACTATTTTTCGTCAACCCCTGCCCACTTTTGGACACGTTCAGGTTAAAGTCCAACCTGGCTAGCATGCACTGTACTTTTATTATGTTCATCCTACAATATACACTGAGCAGAAATATAAACGCCCCATGTAAATTATTTATGTAACATGAAATGGGCGACCCTAAATGAGCTGATATTGTCTTACAATTGTACCAAAATGGTTATTTGTCTTGATTTGTAAACAACATTTGTGTCCATCTCGCCAGTGAGCAATTGCTCAGTGATGCAGTGATTCCACCACAACACAGGTGTAGATGTCCAGACGCTGCTCAAACAGCGTGACCAGTACTCAGACATCCTTATACTGGGGACAATAAAGGCCACCTCAAAATGTCAAATTTCATCAGAAGTCGCATGCCACAGATGTCGCAAATCGCGGGAACGTGCCATTGGCACGCTGGATGAAGGATGTCCACCAGAGCGGTTGCTGCACAGCTGAATGTTCACTATCGGACGATCGGTCGTTGAGAGTTCGTTTCAGACAGTCTGGCAGTACAGCAAATCGACCCACCCCGTCGTCCACGTGGACCCCCCGAGCACAAGATCTTCAATCCGGCTCCTCCACCTGCGTGATCGTCTCAGACCAGCAACACGTCACAGCAGATGAAACAATTCAGCACAACAGACGCATAACACCACAAACTGTCTGGAACCGTCTGAGAGAAGCAAACCTACACGCTCGTCGTCCCAATCGGGGCCCTGGATCTTCCCGCTGTTCGGCGTCGGAACAGACTTGCAGGGGCAATGCACACATTCGATGGCCCTGGCACGCTGGGGAAGAGTGATGTTCACGGACGAATCACGGTTCCAGTTGTATCGCGCAGATGGAAGAGGCGTGTATGGCGACGTGCAGGTGAACGGTTTGCTGACGCAAATGTTATTCGCAGAATCGCCTATGGAGGTGGTGGTGTCATGGTGTGGCAGGCATAACGAGGGCAAGAACTCTTGCACTTCATTGAGGGAAACTTGAATGGGCAAAGATATCGTGATGAGATTCTCACACCAATTGTTGTGCCGTTCGTCCGCCAACATGACGTCACCTTCCAGCAAGACAATGCCCGACCTCATGTTGCCGGAATCGTATGCAGCTCCGGGAAGCAGAAAAATTCCCAGTTCTTGACTGGCCTGCATATTCGCCGGACATGTCACCCAAGAGCACCTATGGATGTTCTCGACCGACGTGTCCGCGATCGTGTTCCAGTTCCGGATAACATCCTCAGCTCCGTGTAGCTCGAGGAGGGTGGAATAACATTCCACAGCCACAATCGTCAACCTTTTCAACTCGATGCGAAGAAGATGTTCGCTCTACGGGACGCAAATGGTGGAACACAGTATTGAGTGGTGATTTGTTTCAACCTAACCCACTCTGTCACATGCATGTCCATGATTGCCAGACGCCACTATCGTGTTCTAACGGACAGTAATCTGTAGATATTGAACAAAAATGAATTTGTATGATTTAATATTTTTTTCAACCCTAAGGCTAATAAAAGTTCAAAGTGCCACATGGGCGTTTATAATTTGTTCAGTGTACATAGCGTAATTATGCACAAAATACTGACATAATGACATCAACTTTCTGGACACTTTGGACCAACATCATTTAGATTGTTTCCCTGTACTAGCCCATAGTGTCAGGTATAGACTTTCATCATTCCTTTAGTTAAACGTATCCGGTCTTGTTTGTTTTGTTTGTCATCCTCTTTCAATGTTTATCTTGTCCTTTTTTTGTAAAAGTCGTGTTTTTCCTCTGGAAAGTACAAAGGGTCTGCTTTCCCTTTTCCATGTTGTTTTAAGTTCAGCATGACCCATATATACACCTTTGGTAAAATATCTACAAATGCATCTATACTTTGTAAGAATCCAGAAATATAGGCCATCGTACAGAAACCAACATGTTATTCCATTAGTATTTAATTGTGCCGTGAAGATGCATTTATATATTTTTATATATATATCACGTGAATTTTCGAACATCAGTAGGGAAAATTTCTATAATTTTCTCAGCACCTCAGAGAGAAACAGTTCAAATGATGTTTTATACCATCGTAAGTAAGTTTTATGTAAAACTGTAATTTTGTTTTAGTAGATTAAAAAAAGAGAGATAATCAATAGTTTTAATGAAGCTTAATATAAAATTAAATTACAGTGTAATTTAAAAATAATTAAAACAAGTTGATGCCTAGTATTGCGTGACGGATCCAGCAATTACACTCGGAGGGACTCAATTTTAAAACGCTATACATTACGAATTTCTCTCGAAATCGAACTCCTCCCAAATAATTTTTTAAATGTTTTTTGGTTAATACCACGTCGCAGCTTGCCGGCTGAACACCAGGGTCATGGGCACGTTATAGGCGAGTGATCACACTGTACACAGTGCATCCTATTTACGATCACTCAGAAACTCATGTGAGTATTTCATTGTCACATTAAAGATATACGTCACGATCAGAGAGACTTTCGACAGGCATGCGTGTCCTAGTTTTAGATGAACTCAGTGACTGGAAATAACCCACGAGCGCGCGCTGGCCCAGATATGGAGGGCTCAATAAGATTATAAGACCGTGGCTGCTGCATTAATAATGAGCCAGTTGCTGCAATAATGATATTTATGCATCAAGGTAATGTGATCTTATCGCTCCTTGTTATCTAGGCCAGCATGTGCTCACATGGTATTATTTTCAGTTACTGAGTTCATCTAAAACTGACACCGATTCCATGCCCTGTCGAAAGTCTGCTCGATCGTGACGGTATTGCTTTCACGTTTAGACAAAGTGAAAATGCATACGTTTGTTTGAACAGGAAGTTATTTTAATAATTTATCTCAACACAGTAACAGCGCCTCACAAAGAAAATTGTAACACTTTAACAGCGCCGCTTCGTCTGAAGGCATGCAAGTAGTATGTGAACTAGCATTATACCATGGATTGAGGGATTGAGAGGATTGAGGAGGATATATATATATATATATATATATATATATATATATATATATATATATATATAATACTTATATCCCCTCAATCCCATATCATGTCTGTTCACATAAATTTGTAGGTTGAGACACGTTGCGCGCGCGCGGAGCGTGACTCCTCCACACAAACTGCACACAAAATACTTACCCTCCACACAAAATACTGACACTATGCACACAAAATACTTACTCCCCCTCCTCAATCTGTCGCGCTGAGACACGTCTGGGCGCGCGGGGACTCCTCCACACAAACTGCACAAAAACACTTATAGCATTGATTTATTTTTAATTTTTCTCAAAATAAAGGGTAAGCATTGATTTATATATTTTTGGTTCCATCAAAATCCAAAGGGTAGAAGAATTTTGGTTTCCATAAAAATCCAAGGGGTAAGCATTGTATTTATAATTAATTTTTCAAAACACAGGTAGCCTTGTATTGAATAGTTTCCATAAAACACAGGTAAGCATTGATTTATATTTGTGATTTTGAGAAAACAAATAAATACAATGTTCTTTGATTTTGATGGAACCAAAATATATCAATAAACTTATGTTTTGAAAAACTAAAAAAATACAATGTTACCCTTGTGATTTGATGAAACCAAAAATCATAAATAAAAGGCTTACCCTTTGGATTTTGAAAAAAACAAAATATATAAATACAATGTTTCCCCCTTTGTAATTTGATGGAAACCAAAATATAAAATAACAAGCTTACTTTGTGATTTTGTGAAACCAAAATATAAATAAAAGCTTACCCTTGTGATTTTGAGAAAAATAAAATATATAAATACAATGCTTACCCTTGTGATTTATGAACAAAATATATAAAGTAAACACCCTTGTGTTTTTTGAGAAAAATAAAATATAAAAATACAATGCTTACCTTTGTGATTTTGATGAAACCAAACATATATAAATAAAAGGGCCCTTTTAACAGTCCCTTCTGTGGTCTTATGCTCTAATGTACCGATTTGATAGAGAAATGTTGTACAAAATCATTAGGTAACTAATCTGTTATGGTATCACTTTTTAAAGGGCCTATGAATAATTGAACTTAAAACATTAAGCACAACTCTACTTCATTTGACGTCACTTTGTAATTTGAAGTTGCAATTTGTGGGTTTTGATACTCTTTTGACACTTTTTAAAAGTCTTTTGCTAAATTTCATAAGGTATGTTTTATGGATTGTATGCAATTGTAAAAATGTAACGTTGAATGACCCCAAAATAATCCCTCAATATTTCAGGTTTGTCAAATGTATTCATCCATGACCCATGGTGGCAGTCAGATCCAAATAGCACAAGAACTCGAATGAATGCACATTTAATGTTTTCCTCCATGATTGAACTTACCATGGACCCGCTACTCTAATGCTGCAGTGGGGTTTTGTGCAGTGAATAGGTCAACCCTGGTATCTACATGGTAGGCCCTATTATCATAAACGTGTATTTCTACGAGTTATATATGGGTGACAGATGAATGGAACATTTGTGGGGCGAAAACAAGGATCAAATAAATGAACTTTTGGAAATTCGCTGCTGGAATTATATGAAAATGACGAGGTCTAGAAGCCTGAAGAGCATTTTTTTAATCTGCTTTCTTGTTCTTACTTGTCGAACGGAAACTGGTAAGAAAAATACTTCGTTTTAAAAAATTTTGGGGGAAATGGGAAAGGCGA
>JAQQFT010000492.1:0-25262 GCA_029582265.1 Zoroaster sp. YZ-2022 | reverse complement strand
CTACAATAGGGGCATTTCATTGAACCACCCATTTCATTGGACGGGGTCTGTCAAAAACCATCCCCAGTTCATTGGACGGGGTCTACAGTCACAATCAGGCCATTTCTTTTGGACGAGTTAAATTACAATAATTCTGCACCTCGTTGGGCTGATGTCACAGTCTGGATGGGTCAAGAAAAGGCCCCTCATATTTCTTACAGTACTCCGCCCGGCTGGGCTTCGCTGGGAACAAGACAATTTTTTACAAGATTGCGGGAAAGAATGTGAATACAACTGCCCTTTTCTTCAAAATATGACAAAATACCCTGATTTTCAAGTGAGGATCGGAACGATTTTTTGGAATTTTTTGACCATTTCCCTTTTTGTCGATTGCTGTCGTACGTTAACGTTGGTATTTTAAAGTAAACCCCATTCGACTGGACCCTAACTTTTTGGTTCAAAGGTGAAACTACCCCTTTCCGTATTAATGCTTGGTTTGGGGGGGAAATTCATCTGGGCCACTATTTTCATTAAATATAACCAAAATGTAATCTTCCCAAAAGAATGGAAACATATGGATGATGGGACATACTTAAAATTCCGGATATTTTTTCTTAATCAGGCATTTTGGGTTGATTACGATGATTTCCCTCAGTCTTTTTGATCTTAAACTCCAAATTTCCCAAACCCGTCTTGAAATGCGTGTGCAACTTTATGGACCCTTCTTTTTTCTGAAGGAGGTTTTTTAGAAAAATCAAGTCAAAAACCCGTTTTTAACTGGATGTGGTTGCAAAAAATAAAAAAACCCCTTAAAAAGGGGAAAACCGGATACAATTCTTTCCTGCAAAAATAATGTGCTTTTTACCCATTATAAAAGTGCATAAAATCCCAAATTGTAAAAATCATGTGAATTTAAAAAACTTCACTAATTGTTCCCCTTTTCAACGTTTGATCTGTTTTATTATTCCAACCTAAAACTTAACGTTAGTATAAGTTAAACTTACAACAAAACACGGCAAAAACCTTTATTCTGGGATAGCTCCTTTCAGAAATTTTAAAACATTTGAAATTAAAATAAAAATAAAAAATAATTAAATTTTTTACCTTTCCTAATGGGTTTGGGGCATTTTTTTTATGGGGCCCTTTACAAATAATCATTCCAAAAGACATTTTTGGTTAAGGGGCTGATCCCTTTTATATCCGTAAACCCCGGGAGGGCCCTTTGGGGGTTTTTCATCCATCCATTTAAAAACCCCTGCAAAAACTCTTTGGTTGGGGCTCTCTTCATCACTGTCCCTCGTAACCCCTGGAAGGGACTCTTTGGGTTGGGGCACCTTCATCCTAATCCCTCTGCTCAACAGATCAAAGGGACTCTTTGGTTGAGTCTACTCTTCATCCTGTCCATTGGCTCCAACTGCAAGGCACTGTTTGGTTGGTCTACCCTTCATCCTTATCCATCCTCAACACCCGCTGCAAACACTCTTTTGGGTTTGGGTCTACTCTTCATCCTGATCCATCGGCTCAACACCCCTAAAGGGACTCTTTGGTTGGGGACCCTTCATCGCTGATCCCTCCTCCACCCCCAAAGGGACTCTTTGGTTGGTCTACCCCCTTTATCCTGATCCCCCCAACACCCCCTCAAAGGGCCCCTTTGGTTGGGTTCTCTTCATCCCTGATCCATCGGCTCAACACCCCCTGCAACACTCTTTGATTGGGGCACCCCTTTATCCTGATCCATCTGCTCAACACCCCTGAAGGGACTCTTTGGTTGGTTCTCTTCATCCTGATCCCTCGGTCAACACCCCGCAAAGGGACTCTTTTGGGTTGGGTTCCTTCATCCTGGCCCTCCCCTTCCCCCCGCAAGGCACCCCTTTTGGGTTTGGGGCTACCCTTCACCTGTCCATCGGGTCAACACCCCCTCAAGGCACTCTTTGGTTGGTCTACCCTTCATCCTTTTATTCTGCTCAACACCCCCTCAAAACCACTCTTTGGGTTTGGGTTCTCTTCATCCTATCCCTCCCAACACCCTGCAAGGCACTCTTTGGTTGGGTTCTCTTCTCCTGATCCATCGGCTCAACCCGCTGCAAACCCTTTTTTGGGGGTTCTTCATCGCTGATCCATCGGCTCCCCGCTCAAGGCACTCTTTTGTTGGTCTACTCTTCGCGCCCTGCTCCACCCGCTGGGGCCTCTTTGATTGGGTCTACTCTTCATTGCTGATCCATGGGCTAAACCCCCCGCTGGGCACTCTTTGGTAAAAAAGGAGATGGGGAAAGAGCACGTCACCCGAACCGGTATGAACTTGTGTACCTGTTCAAGAAAACACTGGTAACTTGATTTATTTCTTTTCCCTCTGCGCTCTCCGGTGGGGGCCCAAACAAATGCAACTCTTGAGGGGAAAAGATCATCAAAAAAAACGGATAAACGGGGTTTATCTGCTGTTTGGTCAACATTGCAAGTGAAAATACCACTTGCCTGCTGGCCTTGGCAACCCATTAACATCACTGGCTGGTCCCTCGGGTGGTCCCTCGGCTGGTCCCGGCTGGTCCTGCGCGGTTTTCAACTGGTCCTCGGGTGGTCCCGTCATCTCTCAGGTCTCGCCCTCATTTTTTAATCTGAGTTAAAATAAAAAGTCAAGTCACAGGGCAAGTCACTTAAGTCAGGCTTTGTAATAAAGTCAAAAACAATTGTTTTAATCTTGCCTCCTTTAAAATAACTCTATTTTCGCCAAAACTTATCTCACTATAGATGTACTGTAAAAAATTCTTGGGGCGTGTTAAATTTTGGAAATTTTTTTGAGCATGGTGTTTAAATGAATGAGCTTCACATTTGGCTACTTTGTCAATAAAGGCCTGGTGTGCGCGTCCTTTGAGAGTTCCTCAAGCTGCATTTGTTTATGATTTTGCTATTCTGCTGCATGAATGAAATGCTACATCTAAAACAGGCCACATATCTGCACAGTTTGTACTTGTGTGCTACTTTTACACCATTTCTTATCTTTTAGTTAACCTATCCCATTTGCAGTGGCGTAGCCAGGACTTTTTCAGGCATTGCTTTTCAGTGGGGGCCCAGGGGTATGGGTTTTCCTTTTTCTTTCTTTTCTGTTGGGGCACATGAGGATTTTTTCGTGGGCAGGCACCTGGGGCATGAATTAGGGGCACTTCCCCAAGAGCCCCTGTGGCTACCCGCTGCCATTGTGATGGTCTGTCGGTTTTACCAAAATGACAACAAACTGAATTCATTTGTGAATAGTTCCTAGGTACAGTCTGATTCCTGCTAATGTTTTAAATCCTTGAATAACATGTGTAAGTAGTACAATAGATGAAATTCTTGCGAGGTATATTAATTTTGCCCTTATCTCAGTATAAGCACTGTATCTCAGTAGGGGAAGAAACCACAACTTCGCAACCTTGTATCACATTGCAGGTACCTGCTCACATGGAACCCCAGCAAGCCCCTCATCACCTGCTCTAGAATGCAGGAGGTTGTGGTTCGAGTCTCACCTGAATTGCCTGTGTTTATTTTTCCTGCAGGACTCTGAAAGCACTGTGTATACAGTTCTTTTAACTACATCGGTGAAGGTAAAATTAATATTAACCTGTGTAACTTTAAGTATTATTTTTCCAGCAGTCATAATTTATTCTGTTGTTTCTGCAATGATGTCAGTTTACATTACCATGACTTTTAAATATAAACATAAAAAGAATCATCTTTTTTTCTCGTGAGTTTTGATATTTCGATTATTCTGTGAGAATTGAAAACCAAGCACCTCTTGTTTTCTCTCTTGTTTTAAATGCATTTATATTTTTGTCCCAAAAACATGATTTTTTATTTGGTTTTCCCAGAATTTTGTAGAGTATATATAAATTTATGACATGAATAGTACCATGGATGTGCCTTTATTGTACTTTTGGAAAAAATCTTTAAAATCATGTTTTGGAACAAAATGACCAAAAGTTTTGTTGTAGAGCCCTCTAGCAGTGATATGACATCATATTGTTGCTTGTACTATGAGTAACATTTGTGTCAATTTGAAATTCATGCCAATTGAGGAAAATAAAGAAGTTATGGGAAAATACTATTTTGACCAAAACTGAGGAAAAATTACCAAAAAACAATTGGCATAGCTTTCACAATATTATAGGATAAATAAAGGTAATCTTTGAAAATTTCACCATGAATAAGTCCTCATTTTTAGAAAGAAACGAAAACAGTTACATGTTTTAGAGTCTTTGCAAACAGGTCCTAAATTGACATTCAATCGATAAATTTAAAGGGCAATATTGTCAGATCAACAGGGCATGGAATCAGAGTGCTAGTTTATATTAACTCAGTGACTGAAAATAATTCCGGACATGATAAGGTCATATTACCATTGCTGTTGCATTGTGGAGCAATTTTCAGTCATTGTGTTCATCTTAAACTAGGACACTGATTCCATGCCCTTTTGGTGTGTTTCAATGAAAAAACAAGTCACACCATTTTTGGTGTTCGGGGATAAACTTTTTTTCTGACTGAGATCAACAGTAATACATGTGAACTTTTACATGGTAAAAAAAAGGAAGAGCGTTTGTGGAGTTGTTGTTTGCTGTGTTTGAAAACAGAGTGGTCTAACTTGACATATGGTAAGAATACTTGTAGGGCTGCTATCCCAAGTAATAAAACTATAGACAAAAGTCTCAAACAAAGCTTAAAATGAGGGTGACATGTGGTGAAGGTAGATCAAACAATAAAGTGGACCGAAGGGTATCAATTACAAGCTTGGCAATAAGGGTCAAATAGTACAACAAACACTGAGAATACTGTATGGGAATTATACAATGGATTAGAATTACAAATGTTTCTATTTACATGGAAAAAAACTAAGGGGCCCCTTCCAGTGGGGGCTGATAAAAAAAAAAAAAAAAGAACTAGAAATTC
Source organism: Zoroaster sp. YZ-2022 (assembly GCA_029582265.1). NCBI lineage: Eukaryota > Metazoa > Echinodermata > Asteroidea > Forcipulatida > Zoroasteridae > Zoroaster > Zoroaster sp. YZ-2022. Next base: position 20,366 of record JAQQFT010000492.1, on the reverse strand, counting down.
GGTTTGTTTAAAAAACTCTAGGTGTTCGAGAGGAAATAAAGGTCAAAAAGTTTTTACAAATAGCGATCACAATGGTGCAAAAATTGTGAATTTTCCTCTTGTGGAAGATTTTGTTTTAAACATTAAACTTTGACTTCCGGTTTAACAGAAGTAAAATTTGGGTCAACTTTTTGTAAAGTGTTTTGACAATTAACGATCTTACAATGTACAAAATGTGAATTTACCTCTTGTGGTTGTTGAGATGATTTTTAAAATATTAAACTTTGACTTCCGGTTTGGACAGGAAGTAAGGTCAAATGGGTCCATTTTGTAAATATTTTGACAATTAACGACCTGTACAATGGTACAAAAAAGTTAATTTACCTCTTGTAGTTGTTGAGATACGATTTTTAATATTAAACTTTGACTTCGGTTTGGACAGGAAGTAAAGGTCAAATTGGGTCATCTTTTTAAATATTTTTTACAATTAACGATCTGTACAATGTCAAAAATTGTGAATTACCTCTTGTGGTTGTTGAGTATATTTTTTAAATATTAACTTGACTTCCGGTTTGGACAGGAAGTAAGGTCAAAATAGGGTCATCTTTTTGTAAATATTTTTGACAATTAACGATCTTTTACAATGGTACAAAATTGTGAATTACCTCTTGTGGTTGTTGAGATATGATTTTTTTAAATATTAAACTTTGACTTCCGGTTTGGACAGGGAAATAAGGTCAATTTGGGGGCACTCACAACTCGTGTTTCATCTACTTGTTAAGTTCTAAGTACATTCAGTTTCAAGTTCGGGAAATTTTCATATTTTTTTTTGGGAAAAACGTCAGGGAGAAGAAGAAAAAAAAAACTAAGTTGGGTTTGTCTCAAAAAACTCTAGGTTTCGGGAGGATGTAGTCTTGGGGTCAACTTTGTTTAAATATTTTTGACAATTAACATCTGTACAATGGTAAAATTTTTTAATTACCTCTTGGTTGCTGAATATGTTTTTTAAAATTAAAAAAATTTAGATTTCCCGGTTTGGACGGGAATGGGTAAAACGGGTTCTTTTAAATATTTTTTGAAAATTGGATCTGTACAATGGTACAAAATTTGTTTTACCTCTTGTGGTTGTTGAATTGATTTTTTAAATTTAAATTTGATTTCCCGGTTTTGGGCGGAATGGTCAATGGTCATTTTTTTTGTAAATATTTTTTGAAAAAACGGTCTTCAAGGGTATAAAATTGTGTTACCTTTTGGTTGTTGAATGATTTTTAAATAAAAATTTTGATTTCCCGTTTGGACGGGAAATTTAAAAGTCAAATTAGGGTCACCTTTGTGAAAATATTTTCGACAATTAAAATCTAACAATTTTAAAAAGTAATTTACTACTTGTGGTTGTTGATATAGTTTTTTAAAAAAAACTTTGATTTCCCGGTCTGGACAGGATGAAAGGGTAAAATGGGACCCTTTTTTTGTAAATTTTTTTTGAAATTACGATCATACAATGGTACAAAATTTAATTACCTCTTAGGTTGTTGAATAAAATTGTTTTAATAAAATTTTGCGGTTTGGACGGAAGAAAAAAGTCAAATTGGGTCACCTTTTGTAAATATTTTTGACAATTAACGATCTACAAGGGTAAAAAAATTGGTTATCTCTTGGGGTTTGGGTGAGATATATTTTTTAAATAAACGCTTCCTTTTGGACAAAAGGGTCAAATTGGGTCAACTTTTGAAAATTTAAATTTAAACGACCTGTACAAGGGTAAAAAAGGGGTTCCTCTTGTGGTTGTTAAAATTTGTTTTTTTAATTTTAAACTTTACTTCGGTTTGGACGGGTGGTAAAATTGGGTCATCTTTTGTAAATATTTTGAAATTGATCTGTCAATGTTGTTGTAATTTATCTCTTTGTTGTTGAGATAGATTTTTAATATTAAACTTTGCCCCGGTTTTGGACAGGAAGTAAGGTAAAATGGGTCCTCACAACTCGTGTTTCATCCTTGTTAAGTTCAAAGTACATTCAAGTTTAAAGTTCTTAATTTTTAAGTATGTGTTTTGCGGACAGACGTCGGGAAAAGAAAAAGGGTAAAACTAAATTCAGTTTGTCTCCCAAACTCAGGTGTTCGGGGGATGAAAGGGGTTTGGGTCAACTTTGTTTAAATTTTTTGGGACAATTAACGATCTTACAAGGTAAAATTTTTTTACCTTTTGGGGGTTGGTGAGATGATTTTTTTAAAATAAAAAATTTAGATTTCCCTTTTTGGACAAAAATAAAGGTCAAACGGGGGTCATCTTTTGTAAATATATTTTGAAAATTTGGATCTTACAATGGTACAAAATTTGAATTTCCCTCTTGTGGTTGTTGAGATTATTTTTAAATATTAAATTTGACTTCGGTTTGGGCGGAATGGGTCAAATGGGGTCATCTTTTTTAAATATCTTTTGACAATTAACGGTCTTACAATGGTATAAAATTAAATTTACCTTTTTTGGTTGTTGAAATGTTTTTTTAAATATTAAACTTTGATTTCCCGTTTGGACGGAATTAAGGTCAAATTAGGGTCACCTTTGTGTAAATTTTTTCGACAATTAACAATCTTAAAGGGTGCAAAATTTTTTACTTTTTTATTGTTGATATGATTTTTTAAAAAAACTTTGCTTCCGGTCTGGACAGGATGTGGTCGTATCCCCTTTTTTAAAATTTTTTTGACAATTCACGATTAAAATGTAAAAATTGGAATTTATCGGTTGTTGAGATATGATATTTTTAATAAACGACTCGGTTTGGCGGGTAAAGTCAAATTGGGTTTTTTTTAAATATTTTGACGTTAACAATCTTTTAAATGGTAAAAATTTTAAATTTTACCTCTTTTTGTTGAGTTTAATTTTTAAATAAATGACTTCCTTTTGGACGGAAAGAAAGGGTAAAATTGGGTCCTCCCTCGTTTTTCATCTGCTTGAGTTCTAAGTACGCCAAGTTTCAAGTTCTTAAAAGTTGCAAGTATGTTTTGTTCGCTTTAAGCAATCCGAATAGCGAAAGGGAAACCCTAAATTTTGGCAGGCCTTTCTCGATGAATAATAATTCTGCGAGAAAAGACCAAAAATTTTATGCGCCCTTGTTAAATTTCTAACGCACAAAAGGCGAACCCTGAATGTGGGTCTTACGTAGGGGATTTGCGTTTTGCGTTTTTTGTTCCTTAAATTGACGTACTAGGTTTCATCTAAAATTTAAAGGTCTAACTTTGTGAAGTTTGAGTTTTTAAAATTTTTATATTTTTTTGTTTGGAAAGATGGGGAAGAAGAAGAAAAGTAAAAAAAAAAAAAAAAAAAAAAAGAGGTGTTTGGGGCATATCCCGAACACCAAAAAAAAATTTTTTTTTAAACCCGAACAAAAACAAGGGGGTGTTTGGGGATATCCGAACACCTAACAAAGCAAAGTGTTTGTTTCAAAACACGGTTTTTCCCAAACCAACTTCCGGTTCAAAAAAATTATCAACGATAAGATAAAAATAAGATAAGAAAAGGGAAAGATAATCTTTAAAACCCCTTTTGGGGTAATTAAATTCCAAAATAAAATAGACAAAAGCACAAGTACACTTTAAAAAAAATACATTATATTAAAAAAAATAAAATGTCAATATCATATTTTGAAAAGGGTATCATATTTTTTATTATAACAATATAAATTTTCATATTAAAAAAATATATCAATTTTGCATTAGAATGTGTTGATTTTGTCTTCGTTTTTCCCGGGAAGGTCAGAACAGGGGGTTAGTTATATCCACAATGAAACTTTCTCAGATCATAAAAAAATAACGGGGGGACTTGCTTTAGTTAAACCGAGTTTGGGAAAAATAACCTTTTTTAAAAAATGCCACTGGGGGGCGCTCTGAACTTTGATGATGTTATCAAACATTTTTTTTGAGAATAAAAGATCTCTTTTTTATTTCGCGGGAACATATTCAAATTTCCTATGATTTTTTGAGATTATTATGTTGCCAAAAAGGGGATGGGTGATGACGTAAAATCGGTGCTGGTCACAGTCAATAGAAATTTCGTCCACTAAAGGCATATAAAATTCCTGTTTCGACCGGAAGAAAGTCTGATTGGATCTGTCTGTGTCAAAAACCACAAACCCAAGATCTGTAAGATGTTTCAAAGATTGTGTAAATATTTTTTGTGGTTCATAAATATGTTTTTGGAAATTTTAAAAATTTAGTGTATTTCTTATCTGATGACGTCACCGACGTCACAATTTTCCTGAAACTATATGTTATAAATTTATTAACAACTACATGTTATGGTAAAAGTTTTCTAAATTTTTGAAGGGCTCTGTGAATTTTGGAACTGTTTTTTTTGTTGGGTAAGCCCTTCGGAAGGAAAAAAGGGAAAAAAAAGGGGGATTGTAAAAATTTGGGAATTTCCAAAATTTTAAAAATAAGAAATCCCAGTGATTAATTTGATTACAATATCAAGTTGAAAAAAGCCAAAATGAATGTCACAAAAAGGTTTTGTCTGGGGTTTAAAAAAGGGCCCCAAATCACGTATGTCCAACCCCCAAATGTGTATAGCGCCCTTTTTTAATTATTGGCGAAGGGACACACCATCGCCTAATTTGTTTTTCCCAAAATTGTACCCGTAAACTACTTTTTTTATTCTCATATATTAATTTTTGGTCACTGATTAAGATGAAACTTTCCCAGTTGTCTTCATATTGACATAGATTTTTTTATATTCTAAATTTGACAAAATTCTGATCTAAAATTTTTTGAGATAGAGAAATAATTTTTTTTCGACCTGTTTTTTTTCCAAGTAGTAATGACGTCATTGATCATAGGTTTTGATATGTTATATATTTCAAAGAATATTTTTTTGGGAACCATGTAAAAATTCACATTCAAATTGTTTCCCAGATTAACACGAGGCCTGTTTTTTCCGGGTGGAATAATTTGAATACAAATTATGTCCATCATCATCCTTTTGTTCCCCAACTTACTGAGCACCCTAAATTACATTATATAGCTTTAAAAACCCCTATATTTTTTTCCCCCAACTTTGTAAAATTTAAACATCAAATTGAACCCAAAAGGATAAAACCCTTTTTTAAATGTTACTTTTTGCCCTAATTTGACCATCAAAGCTTTATGGTAACTCAGTTCAAAAATTAAAAGTTTAAAAGGAATTCAATTGTGTTTTTTTTTTTTCCTAATAGGTCATTTGGTTCCTGAGATATTGGCTGTTTGAACTTGGAAAAGTAAGGGGAATTTAAGCTACGTTGAAATTAACAAGGGGACAAAAGCCCTTTTTTTATTTTAAATTTTGATGTTTTGTGGTCAGAATAAAAAAATATAAATAAAAAAAAGAAAACAATTTCAGGAGGTATGATTTTTCAAAATATAATAAAATAAATATAATTTGCTATACTGAATACTTTAACTTCGGGTTTCCCAGTCATCCAATATAATTTTAAATTTTTTTCCCAAAACCTGAAATCCGGTTCAATCGTGTGAAGCCCTTAAAAATTTTTTTCCTCATAATAGGGGTGTCAATTGTCCCAAAATTTGGTAAAATTCAAATTTTTTTTCAAAAATGGAAAATTCCATTTACAGAATAGTGACCAAATATTTCTTCATTAAACATTTCTGGTTTCGAAAGAAAGGAGGGTCAGATTAGGGTCATGTCTGGGAACGAAATTTTGGCATAGTTAAAGGTCTTTAAGATGAGGCAAAAAAAATTTATTTTTTTTGGTTTCATGAGATTGTTTTTTTGAAATTTAAACTTTGATTTGGTGAAAATTCGATATCTGATCCCTTAACCATGACCTCACAACCTAGGATACAACCATGTTGGGGGTCTAACATGTTTTGGGTTTAAAAAGTTCTGTCCAGAATAATGTTGAAAATTTGGGGGCCCTTTAATCTTTTAATTTATTTTTTATTAATGAAAATTAAAACATATTATTTGGTTATTACAAATTAAATGAAAAAAAAATTAATTGACCATTTAAAAATTTTAAACTGGCAACCCAAAAAACCAATTTTTAAAAGTAAACAAAAAATTTTTGGAAAAAAATTACCAACCATTTTGTTTGTCTAAAACTTTTTTTCCATTTTTTATTAAACAATCATTGTGGGAAATTTATTGATCTTTTTAAAAATTGTAAAATTTTTCCCTTTTAAAAAAGTAAATTTAATTGGGTTGATAAAATAATAAAAAAAAAGAAATAAAATCAAATTTAAAAAAAACGTCAAAAATTTTTTAAATTAATTTTGTTTTTTAAATTAAACCTTTTGCCAAAAAATTTTCCCCCAAAAAACAAAAAAAAAAAATTTTTAAAATTGAAATTGATTGCCCATAAACTAAAAAAAAAAGAGATAAAATAATGTATCATCACAGCTTGATCATTACACTTTTTCCCCCCCGAGGTGAGGTGTGCAGGTTTTGTACAATACAATGAAAAAATTTGACTAATACTTTTTTAAATTTTTGGGTTTTTTTTTTAAAACAATCCCATGGGAAAGAAAAATTAAATGAATTTGAAGGATAACGAAAATAAAAAAAACAATACGGGAAATGATTTTCCCAATTGTTAATGTATATGTATTTATTTGCCCTTAACTGTTGAAAATACATTTTCATAAATAGTCTTTTTAAAGGTTATTGTTTAAGGTAATTATTTCAGATCAACAGGGCAGGGAAATTTAGAGTTCGGTTCTTTTTAACCCGGTGACTGAAAATAATACCCACAGGGTTAAGGTCATATTCGCTTTGGCGCGTAAATGAGCCAGAAATTTTTCCCGTCACTATCCGTTTTAAAACTAAAACCCCAAATTTTCCTTTCTGTTTGTAAAATCTGTCGTGACGATACTGTCTGTTTAACCAATTTTTATGGGATTGATGGCCCAGTACTATCCCAATGCGAGATCCCAAAAATAGGAATTTTTAATTGGGTGATCTGGAAAAAGGTTTTCCCAAGGCTGACACACCATGCAATGAAGAGGGGGGAAGTTTTAACTATGTTTATAGGGGCCAACTCCCAGGGATTCACTGTTTATAATTTACTTGATCACCAAAAGATTTGTTAAAAATTTTCATTTTTGGGGATGTTTGGTCCAAAAAAAAATTTAATAAAAATTTCCCTCAGTACTTTTTTTTTTCAAAACATTTTAAAAAGAAATTCCAAAAGACTAGATTTTCGGGTCCTGAAAAAAAATTTCCCCTTGAGGGAAAACTCCCCAAATGGGATAAGCCCAAATATAAAATAATTTGAATCATACTTAATTTTGTTTGAATGGAAAAACTTCAAATGTGGCCTTTGGGATTAAAAATTAAAAGACTTTTAACCCCTTGTAGGACTTTTAAAGGGTTTACCGTTGACCCGAAATATAAACAAATAAGTAAAACAATTTTAAAATTTTTTTTCAAAAGGGGGACGAAGAAAAAGGGGTTCTTGCAACAAAACAAAACATAACTTAGAATGCCCTCATATGTTATTATCGGGATGATGGATTGATTTAATTTTCAGAAAAATTTAACAGAAAACCTTTTTCAGAAAACCCTTTAAGTTAGGTTTTTACAAGGGGAATTGCGTGACTCTTCCTTCCTCCATGATGTGACTGTTTCATTATCTCAATAAAGGTGCTGATATATTTGTTTGGGTTATTTTAGTGAAAAAAATTTAAAAGGCAAAATAAGAAAACCGCAATGAAACCATCACCACAAGACATAAGCACTACTAGTATTATGAGGAACCAGACACTATAGTGTAGCAAAATTTAAACAAAACTTCTACCAACTGTACTCCACCGGATGTAAATTACCCATACCTCCAAAATATTCAGTAATAAATATTTTACGGGTCGAGTTGACCAAAATGGGGGAAAAGTTGGAAAAAGACAGTTGGCACGCATCAAGGGCCTGTTTTCACGGGGAAAAATACAACATTGTGGAAAAATTTTAAAAAAGGGAACTTTTGAAAAAAAAAAATCAAAACCAATTTTAGGCTGGTGGGGCCATGGGTGGATAAAGGGGCAGTGGGGAGGATTGCAATCCCACACACACATACACAAAATTTGAAACATTTAAATAATTGTCCCAAATAATTGTCCCGGGGGGTTTGTTTTTAGATCTTTCTAGGTTGTTGAACTGATTCTCACTGATGCCAGCCATTCATCTAATTACAATTACTCTTTTGGAGAGCTAAAATAAAAAATATAAAAAAAAATTTCCCAAATGATTCTGTGAAAAAATTAATTTTTGAATGGGGAAAAGGGCCGCATGTTTACCCAATAAGAGAATCCCTCTATAATTGCAAAAAAACCCTTTTCATCACCTCCACCCCTTTTGATTTTCCACCCTAATTTTGGGTTTAACATTTGCCCCCAAACACCCTCATTTTTTTTTCCCAATTTAAAAACCCCCTTAATTAACTCATCCCTCTGCAGTTTTTCCATTTATTATTTTTTTTTTATCGGGTTCTTCATTTTTTTATTTTAAAAATAAAACCTTTTCTTTAAAGCAAGGGACAGACTTTTTGTTAATTAAACAAAACAAAAAAAATGTAACCTAGCTCAAAAAAAACGGGGTGACCAAAGGAAAATTTTTGTTTTTTAAAACCAGCAAAACTAATAAAGGTAAACTCTTTGGGTTGTTTGGGGAATATTTGTTAAAAAAGAACATGCAGAATTGCAAAAGAGACAACAACCCCAAACATGATATATTTCTTTTTTACATGGTTTTTGCTTTATAATGTAATGTATGTGGGCCCGAGTTCTTGAAGTTTTTCCAACGATGCTTTTTTGGGACTTTGACTGCATGGCAAAGTTTTTAAATTTTTTTCTGGACAATATTAGCATCTATCCATGCTCAGCTTTATCCTTAAATTAAAATCAAACTTAAAAACATGGAATTTCCTGCAAAAAAAGGGGGAAAAAAGTAGACTCAATATAGTTTTTGAAATAGATCGGGAAAAAGTTTTGTCCCTTTACGAAAGCCATTGGGTTGTGCAAAATTATGTTACGATAGGGCCCACTTTTCAAACGCACATTCTAGGCCAATAAACCTGTTTAAAGTCACTTTACCTCTTAATAATGCAATTATATTTTCCTCTTTTCAGTAACCCCTTTTTTTTTTCTTTTTATTATTTTTTTGGGGTTAAAAAAACGGAAAATTTCAAAATTTTTTCCCTTTTGTTAAAAGAAAATTAAATTTTTCCCCCTTGAAAAAAAGTTTTTTTTGTGATAAAATGTCACGTGATCCGGTACCCAAAAGGGAAATTGGGGATTTCCCCACAGTTTTTCAAAGTGAAAACCAGTTCCCCATTGCCACTGGATTGTTGAAAAGACACAGGGAACTTCCCAAAAAAAACTCATTCCCGCAACTTTTTTGCCCGAAAATTTCCCGTTCCCCCGGGCAAGGCCTTTTCGTTGTGGGGCCCAAAATTAAACCCGTATATTGCTTTTTTACGTATTCTGTGCACCGGGAAAGAAAAAATTCTCATACAGGGGAAAAGTAATTCAGCCTTTTTGTTTTTACTTAACCTTCCGGTTTCGACCCCGGGTGGAAAAGGCCATATTGGGGGCACGTCTGTTGAAAAAAATGTGACATAGTTCAAGGCCCAAAATGATGAAAAGATTGTGAAAAAATCTTTTACGGTTCGCAGGTTTTTTTTATTCAACTTCCGGTTTTGACCGGGAAAAAGGGGGGTTTGGGGGAACCCCAAAACCAAAATTACCCTAATTAAGTTCTTTTAGATGATGAAAAATTGGGAAAATATTTTTTTTTCGCAGAATAATATTTTTTAAAATTTAAAATTTTATTTAGCTTAATTTAACCGATGACGTAATCATGACGTCCCAAAAGGTTTCGCCGGTATGTTCTGTTTTTGTTAACTTTTGGTCAAATGTTTTTGAAAGGGTTTTTTGTTTTCCACAAACGCCCACTGAGATGGGGAAATAAAAAAAAAAACAGTACAAAAAAAATTTGGGGTTTTGCGCTGCGCGCCCGAACACCCAAAACAAGTCAAAAAAAAAGGGTTCGGGGGCGCGCCCCGAAACCCAAACGTCAAAAACAAAAGGTGCGCGCTGCCCTGAAATTTAAAAATAATAATTAAAAAAAACAAAAACAATTGGGGGTTTCGGGACATACCCGAACACCTAAAAACCAAAAAAAAAAATAGGTGTTTTCACAAACCCCCCCTAAAGATAAAAATTAAAAAACGAACGAGGGGATATAGCGTTTGGGGAAAAAGAAAAGTGCGGGCCCGGGGGACGTACGAATGGGGGGACTGTCCCATGATGGGGGAAAACTGTTGGGGGTTACCGGGGGGGGGTTTAACTGCTGGGGGGGTTTAACTGGGGGCAGGCTGTTCGGGGGATTGGGAACAGGATGTGTGTCCATCATTCTAATTTGGGTCCTTGGGGTTGGTCAGTTTAAACAAAATTTTGGGTGAGCGACTGGGGTACTTTTAAAAAACCATCATGGGGTTGGGGGTTTTGTACCCTCACGGGGGACAAAAAAATGGGTGCATGTTTCAAAAACACAAGGAACATGAATTTATTTTTTTTTTTTAATTTATTTTCTGGTAGAAACCAAAAGGGCCCCGGGAAAAACGCCTTAACACCGTAAGCTCCCGGAAAGGGGCCCGGAGGAAACCTATTTTAAACCCCCAAGGGGGCTGGGCCCCCGTTTAAACCAGAAACCAACTGGGTAAACCTTAACCCTTCCACAAAAGTTGGGTTCCCCGGTCCCCCCTTTTACGGGGAAACAGGCGGTCCCGGGAAATTCAAGCGTTGAGACGATGAACCGGGAAAAATGGTTAAAATAGAAATTCAGGTCGGGCAAAAATTCCCCCTGGCAAGCGAAAAGGGGTACCATAAAACGCTCAAAAAACCGTGAAAAAATTTGGCTTGTTTCGGTGCGAATTCCCAAAAAGGGAAAGAGCGGTAAGGGCTTGTCCGGGTTTGGGTGGGGTCAACTTGGTTTGGGGGTGCCCTTTTGGGGTTTTCGGTGGAAACGTTCCCCAGGCCGTTGGGGATGGGGGAAGGCAGTGGTACGAATGCGCTGGAACCCCAAACCCAAATAGGAAAACCAGGACGCGGAAAAGGGGGATTCAAAATGGGCTCCACGATTGGTGGTGATAATCGATGGAACCCGAATGTGGCCCCTTGGTTTAAAAAAAAAACGCACGAACAAAAGTTTCGGCTGTGATGTCAGGAGGAAAAGGGTTCCCCAACCCTGAAACGATCGATGCAGGTCAGCATGTATGTTTGTGGTAAGGGGCCCAAAAAGATCAATTGAACGGGGAAAATCGGGCCCCGGGGGGTGAGAACTGAGAAAAGGGAAAGGTATGGCGCGGGGGGACCTTTTATCGCTGGCAGGTATTAAGATTTCGCCCATTTCTCCCCCACGATTAAACCCCGGCCAAACATTGGGGATTCCCTGAGGAGGCGTTGCGTAGCACGAACCCGGGGGGGTGAAGGGAATGCAGCCGTCAAATGGGGGCGGCGTAACTCAACTGGGAAAGAACCGGGCGGGGGTTTGAGAAACGTCAAAATTAATATTGTGTCCTGACGGGGGAGGAACCTTTCCCGAAAATTTAGCGGGGTGATGATGGCAGTTTGCGTAAGTTCCTCACCGGCTTTCAAATTTCCCCCATTTTTAGAAAATGGGTGAGGGGAAAAATGATCCGTGCGCAGGGGGGTTAAGTTCCCGAATGGGCGTCCGCTGCGGGGGTTTCCCCACCTTTAACGTGTCTGATATCGCGGGGAAACCGTGAAACAGAATCAAGGGAATTTGGCGCGGGGGGACGGTCCATTTGGTGCCGGGGAAAACGTATGTGAGCGGTTTTGGGGCCGTTGCTTTAAAAAGACGACCCCCGGTGAGTGACGAAAAAAAGGGAGGGCGAAGGATATGGCTAAAAATTCACGATCAAATGTGCTGTAACGTTTCTGGGTTTGGGAAATCTCTTGGGGAAGAATGGGGTGGTTGTACATTGGCAACTGTTGTTGAAGAAAGCCCCCGGCGACATTGGGAAAATCTGTCCGGGCGCACAGAAGGGGGCCGGGGTTCGGGTGAGCGGGGGGAGTGGCTTGAGGCCCCTTTTACAGCGTGAAAAGAAGATGTAGCAGTGTTGTTCCAAGGGGGAAGGGGGGTTTTTTTTTGCGTTAGTTAACAGATTTGGTGAGCCCTTTGGGGGACCCGCGGGAAAAACCCGGGAAAAAAGGGGGGTAGGGAGAGGGCCCAGGAATTTAAGTGGGTTTTGGGCAGGTTTGGTCGGGAAAACCCCGGGTTTACCGTGACTTTCTCCTCTAAAAGGGGGGATGCCATTGGGTCAAAGCGATGACCCCCAAAAATCGGTGGAAACAACACCCAACTGACATTTCCCGGGGGTTTAGACGGCCCCCATAATTGACAAAAGTCCAAAAAGGGGCAAAAGCTTGTCATCTCTGCAGGGTGGTACTGGCAATGAGCAGATCGTTAATGTAGGCATAGCAAAAAACAAACCCGGGGGGATGACTTCGTCTTTTAATCTTTGAAAGTTTGGCGGGGGTTGCGGTCCGAACGGGATCCGAACGGTTTAAAAAGGGCCGGGAAAAATTTGATAGTTTTTTTGGGGAAAATCAACGGGGTTTAACTGGGAAACGGTGATAGCGCGAACTAGATAAATTTTGGGGAAGATCTGCTTTTCCCTGGAGTGATTTCCGTAAAAACCCGGATATGGGGGGAAATTTGGGTAAAGGGGCGGGGACGGGATGTTTTCAATGCCCTTAGTCCCCCCTGGCCTCCCAAACCCCGGGGGCTTTTTTGGGGGCCATGTAAATAAAATTTCTACTGATGGGGGGATGATGCCAAGCGAGCAAAGATCGAATTCTTGACGGGGGATCTTGTGTTTTTGGGGGCTAAACGACTTTTGAAACTGGCTTTTTCCTTTTGGAGATGGGATGCGGGCGCCTGCTTGGTAGAGTTGGCATTATAACAGGGGGGAGCGATGTCGGGAAAACCGCGAACGGGACGTGGGAAAAGGTGAGCCGGGAATCCAAGGTTTGGAAAAATTGGGGCTGGAAAAAATTAAGGGGGGTTTTGGGGAACTTTTTTAGAAAGGTGCCGTTTACGCTGACGTTAGTGGTTTCGTCAAGGGTCGGCAATTTCGGAAAATCAACCAAAAAAGGTTGAAATGTGAAGAAAATCAACGTGGCCCTTTTAAATCAGCTATGGTGAATATCCACCGGGATGTCCGTCCCTTCCCCCACATCCAGGGGGGCCGGGTTTACCAAAATGGCCTTTCGGTTTTTTTGCTGCCTGTGGGTTTAAAACCATGGTATGGGCCCTGGTCGTCCCCGCTTTGGGGGGAAGGGGTCCCCCCGGCCCCGGGTCAATGAGGAAAAGCTGCTTTGGGGAGCGATTGTCCTGAAAGGGCTTAGATGGGCCCCTTTAAAAGCGCCCTAGTCTTTAAAATTTGTTTCTCGAGAACAAAAAAAGGTTTTTTTTCACTTGGGCATTGTCACCGAAATTTGGGGGATACCAGCACATGCCGGCGTCATCAGTGTCTGGGGGTGCTGGGCAGGGGTGCTGGGGGGGAAGGGGATTCCCCTTGGGGGAACGGGAGCGTTGAGGGCGGGGTTTATAGATTCTGGTTGTTTTGGGGCGGTTTTCCCCAAGGCGCCCCCTTTTCTTTGGGGTTTTGGTTGGGCCGAACTCCCCTGCCGGTTTGGGTGTCCCGGGAAATTTACTAATCGGGGTTTTCTGCAACATCCCGGGGGTTTTTCGGCGAGCTCCGCCAGTTGTTCCATCTTTTAAATCTCCGGCGGGCGTTATGACTAGTTGAAAGGGGGCAGGCGTTGGGCAACTGGCGCAGGATAAGTCCCCAACGCCCGGTCGCCGAGGGTTGGGCAAAGTCGCAATAATGTGTTTTTACGGTCTCCCCCAACTTTTCGGAAGGGTTTCGCCTTTTTGTTTTTAGTCCCTTGGGGTTCCTAAAAGCCCGGGACGGTGTTTTTTATGGGTTTTCTTTTTTGGTTTGGGGGCGAGGGGAAGGGCCCCCCACTTTTGTGCAATTGCAGGGGGAGGGGCCCCGATGATGTAATCGTATTTGGTTTTCTTTCCCTGGTGATGCCCTTGTGGCAAACTGGGCCCCTTGAGCGAACCCATACATGTGGATCCGCTTTTCCAGTATGGTTTGGGGTTTTGGGGTTTACTGGGGGCCCTTTTTGCTGTCTATGTTGTCAGGCACTTTTGGGTCATCTGGGTCCCTTTTGGGGTGTTTAATGAAAAAACAAATTACCCTTTTTTTGTTCGGAGGGTAAACGTTTTTTCTGACTGGGGATCCGAAAAATTGAAATTTTTGGTTTAAAAAAAGGGGGAGAGCGTTTGTGGGTTTTTGTTTGTGTGTTTAAAAACAGAGTTTAACCTTTACATATGGGAAGAATACTTTGGGGTGACTATCCCCAAAATAATAAAAAATTTGACCGAATCTGGGAAAAACTAAAAAGGGGTGACATGTGGTGAAAAGGGGAATCAAAAACAATAAAAATGGGGCCTTGAAGTGGTCATCAATTACGAAACTTGGCAATACAGGGTCAAATAATAATAATAATATGTAATAATGTATAGATTTATATAGCGCACGTATCCACTAACTAAGTGGCGCTCAAGCGCATTATATTATTATCCCTGCTCATAGGTCATAAATCATTCCTGAAACCATATCAGCTCCCTGGGGAGTATACAGCTCAATTGCTGCCATTTCTAGCGCATATAGAGCAAACCATCTCTGCTTCACAGGTACCCATTTAACCCTGGGTGGAGAGAAGCAATTATGGTTAAGTGTCTTGCTCATGGACACAGGTGTCACGGCCGGGCTCGAACTCCACACTCTGCTGCTGGCAAACCAGGAACTTGAGTTCAGTGCGCTGAGACCGCACGACAATCCACTTACGTGCATTATACAACACACGGGACCTACGGCTTTAGGACGAAGCATTATGGTTAAGTACCTTGTCAAGGACACAAGTGTCACGACCGGGCTCGAACCCACACCTGCTGCTGGCAACACCAGAACTTGAGTTCGGTGCGCCTAGACCGCTCGGCCACGACACTCCACATAGTACAACAAACACTGAGAATACTGTAGGGAAAGTATACAATGGATTAGAATTACAAATGTTTCTATGTTTACATGGAAGAAAACACACACCCTGTTGAAAGTCTGCTCTGATCGTAACAATATTTTCCTTCAATAGGAGATATAAGCTGTCTACCAATGTTCCTTTCATTTCAAATAATTATACGTGGTCCAGACATCCATTCATAACCATGTGTACATCACAAGAACTCTCCCAATCATTGTGTTGACCTGCGTTTTGCATTTTCTGATACTCATTCATAAATACATATCTTTGTGCTAATGTATGTAACGTCACAAATTTGACCAATAGGGTTTCAAGGATGCATGTAGGGTGAGTCGAACTGCCCTAAATAGTGAGGAATTCATGCGCGAGCTGTTTATCATAAAGTGTATGTCAAAGTTTTCTAAAATCAAAGATTTGAGGCCCATTCATTTGAGGGATTGTGAAAATGGTCCAATATCATGACCTGGGGTCATTGACTGGGCCCTGAAAAGTGGTCCTAATTTGATTCAAGCAAGGCCTTTTCCAAAATGGCTGTTTTTCAATGTGGAGTTTACCAGTGTAGAGGTGGTTTCCATTGGGATGAGAATAACTCGATGGAATCCTGGACTATCACAAAAGAGAAGAAAAAAAGGTTATATATCGATCAATATTTTTCTTTTGGTTTTAAAACTGTACGAATTCTAAGTATTTTTAATTTTTTTTGAATAGTTTATTTATAGCACTGTTTACTATGGAGTTTATTTAGTGGGTGCACCCATGGTTCTGGAAATTGTGAAAATTACAGTTCATATATACTTTACCAATGGATGAACTTAATGAATTTGGATGAAGGAAAATTGCTTAAAACTCAATGATGATAAAACTGAATTTGTGCTATTTGGTTCTCGTCAACAACTATCTAAGATTTCTATTCCAAATATTGCTATTGGTGCCCTCATGTGCAATCTTCTTCTCAAGCAAGGAACCTTGAGTTATTTTGATGCAAACATGACACTTAAACCTCAATTATTTCAAATGTTACTCGCACCGCAGCATTTCAGCTTAGGAACATTGGAAAGTTACGCAAATACTTAATTATGATGCAACAGTACAATTGTTCATTCCTTCATAACATCTCGTCTTGATATGGCAAATTCACTGCTTTATGGACTTCCCAGGATCAACTACGATAACTTAAAAAGATTCAAACACTGCTGCACGTATTGTGACTCTCTAAAAATCATGTCATATCACCCCATCCTGAAAGATCTGCATTGGCTGCCAATATCATATCGTATTATTTATAAATATTGCTTATCGTTTCAAATCTTTGAATGATTCTGCACCATTATATATATCTGACTTGTTGAATGTTATGCCCTCTCGAAAGTTTATACGTTCCAGTGCAAAATTTCTGTGCTGAAAAAAAGTTCAAACATTCTTGAGGGTGACAGATCTTTAAAGTTGTGGCTCCAGCCTTTGGAATGATTTGCCTCTGTCATTCGTGAATCTCAAACTGTTTACTCCTTCAAGAAAATTTAAAAAACTCATCTTATGTGTATTGCTACAAGGACTACTAACATTCATTTATGCATTTAAAAAAAATCTTTGTTTAGTATTATATTGCATTTGCTATTGTATTGTTATGCTATTGTATGATTTCTTGTTTACTGCAAAGCGCCTTGAGCACTTCTTGGTGGATATGTGCGATTATAAATCTTCTGTATTATTAATATTATTATTATTATTAATGTTGCAATAGCTAATTTTGGAAATTGGATATTGTATTCCAATTTTCTGTTAGAGGGCTAGAGGGCTCTACAACAAAACTTTTTGGTACATGATTTTTAAAGATTTTTACCCAAATGTACAATAAAGGCACATCCATGGTACTATTCATGTCATAAATTTATATATTGCACAAAAAGTCTGAAAAAAAAAACTGAAAAAAACTCATGTTTTTGGGACAAAATATAAGATGCATTTAATCACGCTCATTTACTAAAAGACAAAGATAAACCTGTAAGGAGACTGGTGTTCAATTCCTCCAAAAAACTGGATTAGTTTTGCATGTATCATATGTAATTCTATGTAATTCCTATGTAATTCCATATTCTATGTAATTCCATATGAAATTCCATTCTGACTTTACAGTAATCATCCAGGGAATAATCGAAATATCAAAACTCAAGAGAAAAAAGATGACTTATTTTATGTTTATTTAAAAGTCATGGTAATGTAAATGATATCATTGCAGAAACAACAGAATAAATTATGACTGCTGGAAAATAATACAAGTTACACAGGTTAATATTAATTTACCTTCACCGATGTAGTTATAAAGAACTGTATACACAGTGCTTTCAGAGTCCTGCAGGGAAAAAATAAACACAGGCAATTCAGGTGAGACTCGAACCCACAACCTCCTGCATTTCCAGTGCCCCCCAGGTGCCGCCCACGAAAAATCCTCATAGTGCCCCAAAAACAGAAAAGAAAAAGAAAAGGGAAAAAACCCATACCCCCTGGGCCCCCTCACTGAAAAGCAATGCCCCCCCCCCCCCTGAAAAAGTCCTGGCTACGCCACTGCAAATGGGATAGGTTAACTAAAAAAGATAAGAAATAGTGTAAAAGTAGCACACAAGTCAAACTGTGCAGATATGTGGTCCTGTTTTAGATGTAGCATTTCATTCATGCAGCAGAATAGCAAAATCATAAACAAATGCAGCTTGAGGAACTCTCAATAGGACTCGCACTACCAGGCCTTTTATTGCACCTCTACAGTAGCCAAAATGTGAAGTTCTCATTCTATATTCAACATCATGCCTCTAAAACTTCACAAAATTTCTACACGTCCCACAGTATATTTTACAGTACATCTTATAGTGAGGTAAGATTTGCCAGAAAAATAGAGTTATCTTAAAGTGAGGCAAGATTGGTAAAACAATTGTTATTGACTTTTTTGGACACAAGCCTGACTTTAAGTGACTTGACTTTTACTTGTAACTTTATTTGACTTAAAATGAACCAAGATGAGATCCTGAGAGACCAGCCGAAGGACCAGCCGCAGGACCAGCAGAGGGAAAATGCCGGGGAACCAGCCAAGCGACCAGCCAAGCGACCAGCCAATGGACCAGCCAAGGGACCAGCCGAGGACCAGCCGAGGGACCAGCCGGGGGACCAGCCAAGGGACCAACCGAGGACCAGCCAAGGGACCAGCCAATGGACCAGCCGAGGACCAGCCGAGGGACCAGCAGAGGACCAGCCGGGGGACCAACCGAGGAACCAACTGGGGAACCAGCCGCGACCAGCCAATGGACCAGCCAAGGGTTCACTTGATATGCACGACAGGCAATAGAAACACCTTGGTTAGTTGTGTTGTTAGCTCCTCCTGTCTTCGAATGAAGTCACGGACAGATTTTGAATTTATTTTCAGGAGTGGAATACTAACTTGGTCAACACTGGGTCCTCCACCATTTCTCTCTGTTGCATGCGCTCATACAATGTTGTGACTCTTGACTCTTGTCAGGTGATGAAGGGTCATCCGATCAAAGCCAGATGTGCTTACACACAGTCACCCTATTCCTCTTGACATCAATGCACTGTGTGGGGTATAGCGATTTCAATTTACCTCTTATGTGTAATGGCTGCTTCAGTCAGATCATCACGTTTTGACGACCGTAGAGAGTGTTTCCCTGTGAGACCTTACAACCAGTGATGTAGTGCTTGATGCTGAGCCTTGGCCTTAAGGCTGCTTGAGCGATTTAGGACCTTGGCCTTAGCCTTAAGGCAAAAGCCTGGCCTTGAGGGTCAAAGCCTTCAACTTTAGGCCTTGCTCTTCAAGGCCCATCGATTTTTAAAATTTTTTCAGGTAAATTTGTTTAAAATTTTTGCTTTTCTAAAACATACAACTTGAGTCAGCTGTCTGCAAAGTTCAGTATCTAATTTAATCATGTTTTACCATGGAGGAGGAAACACATCACATTTATTACCATGATAGTACTTTTTGCTGCTTCCCCAAAACAAAGCTATAATAATTTTCTGTATACTTGCACTTGTGGGCCAGGAGATATAATTATACTTAACTTGCATACAGTTATATGGGGTAGATAGAACATCATCTGATTTGTGCTGTGGACTGCTTTTATTTATTTATTTCGTATGGTTCATACAAAGTTAACATGACAAGGTTAGGGTTTTGGATCCAGTTTAATGCAGAATGGTCGAGTTCAGTTAAATTTCCATCACATCTCTAAATAATACAGTCATGAACGATGTGATGTACAGTCTGGTCAAACATGACCACAGGTACATTTAGCGTTGTCACTTTGTCCATGCGGAGCATGTTATATCCAAATCGGTCATGGCCAGTTCTTAGTCTGTTAGTTTGATCCCAGCAGTGGCGAAATGTAGTTAAACATCCACGTCCTGGATTCTGATTTGCCCTATTCCGCCACGTGTTTAGTGCCCAAGTCTTTGGTGGATCCGGTGCTAATTTCTAGCAGTTTGTGGGCTTGTTGATGGAAAGGATTTCTTGATGGCAGTCCCCAGTTGTGGTGGGAGTTTTGATTGTGTTTGTCAACAGTTGATGAAGCAGATGGGAGTCACACCAGCGGCGCGTCGCGCAAGAGCAAGGTATTGCTGCTGTCGTCTCACTTCATAAGGAGCAATTCCACTGACTACTGGAAGGTCTTTCTTCCTCCAGATCTGATACATCCTGAGATGATGCGCATGGTGTTGTTAAGGGCTACGTCAATCTTGCTGGTGTGGTGCTCCTTGCCCATACCGGGCCAGTACTCTGCAACAGAGTATATTAAAGCTATTGCTGAGATTCGAAGAACGTTGTAGTCTGCGCCCAGGAAAGGCCTGCTAGTTGTCTAATGAGACAGTTGCGAGCGTTGGCTTTCTGTGCGAGCTGTGAGATGGCTTTGTATGTTAGAATCTGTCCAAAGTAACACCAAGATACTTGGAAATCATCATACGGATGGTTGTGCCATTGCAAACGACTTTGATTTTGTAGGGTTTGCCAGTCTAGTTGCTAAACAGTTTTGGTGATGTTAAGTCGAGTCTCCAGTTTTGGAAGTAACGGCTTAAGGATTCCATATCGGTGCCAAGTGTTGTTTCAAGCTTGTTAAAGTTTTTTGGGAGAGGTTAGGAGTGCTATGTCATCTGCGTAGATGTATTTCTTTGAGGCAGTGGTTGGTACATGTAGGTCAGCAGTGTAAATGTTGAATTAAATCGGTGCGAGCACTGAGTCTGGATCCGTTTTCAGGGCTTTTATTTTTTC
>JAQQFT010000491.1:0-25269 GCA_029582265.1 Zoroaster sp. YZ-2022 | reverse complement strand
GACAAAATAAAGTGATTTCCCCAGTGCTTTACCAATAAAACAATGGTCTTAAAAAAGCCCTT
Organism: Zoroaster sp. YZ-2022; assembly: GCA_029582265.1. NCBI lineage: Eukaryota > Metazoa > Echinodermata > Asteroidea > Forcipulatida > Zoroasteridae > Zoroaster > Zoroaster sp. YZ-2022. Next base: position 25,207 of record JAQQFT010000491.1, on the reverse strand, counting down.
TGGGTTTTTAAAATATAAATTAAAAATTAAATACTTTGGATTTTAAAACAAAAGTTAAAATAATAATAATAATAATAAATAAATCATTGATTTGATCATCTGTAAATAACCAATGCTTTACTTTTTTAAAGCATATTTTGATTTATAAAGGAAAGGGGATACTTTAAAAGGGTTTTTGCGATCTTACCGATAGTGTACATTGGTTTTAAGATCGTTGGTTGAAGGAACTGTTTTTAAATATTACGGATCACATCTCATGACAATAAGATTCCCACGGATAACTAATTTGCTTTGTGAAATTTATTTATTGCTTAAACCAAATTAAAAACAAGCTATTCTGAAATATTTTAAAAGGTTTTTACACTTTTCCTGTTACAGCCAAAACTGTCATGGTCAGACCATCCCCAGATGAACGCAGCCCCAGTCTGCATTCCCAATCATTTTCCTGCAGAAACAAGGGACAGTGTCCACCCTATGCTCAATTCGCTCGTGTTACTGCGACGACGCCTGTTTTCTTTGACGACCTGTTACGATTACGAACACGACCATTGGGCCCCTAATCCAGATAGTCTGTTGAGTTTGTGAATGGAGAACATGTCCTGAGGCAATTTCATGTACCTCTGTCGGAAAAACCCAGCAAAGTCCCTGATGGGACGTTAATTAGGGTTATTGGTTCAGTAGCTCCTCCCCAAGACATACTTATGAGCCTCTTCGCCTCCTCTGTAAAATCCTCCATCAGACAGTGACTTCTCTTGAAGCACCTGCTAGTGGCCCACTAAGGCATCTCATACAGGAACATCTACTGCAAATTTGTAACGGGGGCTCAGGAGCTCAAATATGGGGTTGAACTTCTGCACATCTGAAACCAGACGACCTCCATCCTGGAAAAACTGCAAAATGAATCAAACGCGTTGGTTTCCAAGACATTGAAGCAGCTTTTTCCCATTTTATTCGTTCCCCTTCGGACAGCAATTCTAGGTTCGCTTTCCTGACGTTATTACGCTGCACTCATGAAAATGGCTCTCTCGGCGACCCTGCTCTTCTCCCGGGGATATATAACCCAAGATTTCCAGTTCATCTTTAGAACCCCACTGTGCTTTGCAGTGTGGGTAAACTTCACTGACAATGAAATCATCAGGCGTGCGAAATAAACATAGCCATGATACCGTTCAGCTCCCCCGAAAATTCCTTCGTTTTCAATTCTCATTGATTACGCGGTTTACAGTTACAACTCAAACGTTTTTCTCAGTGAACTGTCCTCGGGTTTTTCGTCTTTGATCCCAAACACAAAACAGTGTATATTTCTGTCGTGTCCGGGGAGACGACGACAACGGACAGTGTGTAACACCATCTGACACGCCGGCGAGCGACAGCTTTCCAGTCTGTCTTGAATTTCGGGTTGTGGTTGGCAGTGGGTGATGGGGTTGGCTGCCTTACCAGTAAGGTTGACCAAATTCTGTTTCAATGCTCACTGATCCACTACTGCACGTTGTGGATGCACCTATTCCCATCAAAATATTACCTTCCAGGTATGGCTTTCTGGGAGGAATCAAGACTCATGTCGGCAGGTAGCGAAAACACGACATCTTGAAATTTACTGGCAGCCGAAAACATCTCTGGAAACCACTGTCTATACATTCTCGAAAAAGCATGATTCTCTTCTTTCAGATTCCATGATAAATGTGCAAGGGGTGTATTACGTTGGGGACAGATGTGGTTTTAAGATCAGTTGTTCTGGCTAAATGTTATTCAGGACCGTGCGAAATAGAGACGTACCGGTGTAGAATTATGCAACAGTTTGGCTTAACTTGACTCATTTCTGCTCACTCATAGACAATCCACTGGGTTTTTATTTGTACCAATGACACGTGGTTCGATCCAGGCAGACAATATTTGACACGGTTTATTTTGGCATATCCAATGAAGACTTTGAAAGTGGGCGTGTGCAGATATGTGACGGTGGAAACAAACTGACGTGTGCTTACGTCACTTTGGAGCGTCCCCTTTCCGACCAATCACCACTGAACCTTACCAGTGACTACTCATTGGAATACCTACCGACTGGAGTTGCAGTTGGTTCTGTGATCTCCATTCTTCGAAATGGCGGCACTCGGGTGTGTTCGTTTTGACCGATGGAACTCAAAACACGACCACCAGAGCCAATACGATCCCCTCGACGAACTGATAACATTGGTTGGTTGCTCTCTGTCTATGTTTGCGGCTGCGTTTACCTACGTTACATGTTAATCTTCCAAATTCGCCGAAATAACATTCGCTGCCCATTGATGAATCTTACCGCCTCAATGATTCTTGCTGATCTTATGTTTTGCTGAGTTCTGTTGCCACAGTGAATGACATTCTCTGCACGGCTGTTGCCTTTTTCTGGACACGTTTCTGGCTGGTGACGTCAGCGTGGTCCAACGTCATAGCTTTTCGCTCAATCAGGTTTTTCTCCAGAAGGGCTGTCCTGGTGGTTCAACACGTTACCAGAAAGAAGCTGTTGTTCTATCTGTACACTTGGGGTGTGCCGTCTTGCATTGCGTTGCCGTGTCTTGTCATCGATGTCACCCATCATTCTCCAGCTAAGCAACTCACTGTTCAGTACCGCAGAGAAGACGTATGTTGGATAGCACAGCCATACCAGCTGTTATTTTGCTTTCATATTGCCGATGGCCGCCTCTGTGGTCAACGTCGTTGCTTTATTCACACTGTTGCGTGGGATTCCAGATACCAGATGGGATCCAAGATAGTCAAGGGATGTTTCGATCATGAGGCAGGCAATGGAAGAACTACCGATTTATCTTAAGGTGGCCCTGTTAGAATGCAGAGTTGTGATAAATAATGTTATGCAATAGATTATTTTCGCATCCCTATTTGCTGTAGTTTAACCTGTTCGCTCCATTCTAAAGGAAAGGTCTCTTCACCAATCTTCCACTTCTCTCGTTCTTGTGCCAGCTGTTGCCATGTTCAATTTCCGCCGTAGTTTCTGATCTCGTCTCTACATTCTCTTTTTGTCGGCCTCTCTTTCTGACTTGTGTTCTTGGGTCAATGTGTCCATCTGTATCTCTTCCACAGCGAGTTGTCCAGCCCATCTCCATTGTCTAGTTTTGATTACTGTTATGTCTTGTACTCCTGTCTTATCCTTGAGATCAGAATTAGTCATTTTTGTCTCTCCTTGTAACACCATTATACTCTCCCTGGCCCTTTCTGCGACACCTTCATTTTTCCATTTTTTGTTCGTAGACCAGCAGAGGATATTACTGGTAGATGCATTGGTTGGAATACCTTTCTTCTTAGTGACATTGGGATATTTGATGTATTTATAAATTTTCATATTTTTATATATTTGAAGTTCCAGGTGCATCACAGAACAGTTTGTCATCTTAAAGCTTCTGGGTCATGAGCGGACCCTAAGAGCTCATGCAGTTTAGCTTTGTGCCGCGTGCTCACAAACTTCTAACACAAATGTTCACTATGGTTGAGTCCTTGTAAAAAAGTCTAAAAAGCTTTAATAAAAAGCTTTTAAAATAGTTTGATTTCTGTTTGCTTTTTGTCGAATAAAGGTCATTCATCAAGCCGAACCCATCATTGCTACTTTCTTTCCAGATCTCGAAGCCTTGTGTGTTTCTGTTGGCTCTTCGGTTTCTAGCAACCATCACACCGAGTCCAAGGCAATAGTTTACATCTTCATCATCTTAATCTCATCTCGGGTGTTGTCATCTGTTTCTGCTTCTGTAACTCAAGGTGTGGGCTCTGTGGAAGACGGCATTGGCGAGACGCTGTCGGGGTAGATTCGGGTAAAATCAATATTGGTAGATTCAGACGAAGTCGACTAACAGTAATAGGCTTAGTGTTGGCACGACTAGCGGAGAGGCTCAGTGTTAGCTGATTAGTGGGGCTATCAATGGAGAATATCACTGGGGATGGATGTCCTAGCCAGAATGATGTAGAACAAAGTTGTAACAAGTACAGTATGCTTACAAAGGAAGGTACATCTTGTTAATGTTAAAACTACTTCTTCCAGTAGGCTGTATTTACTCTCTTAAATTTAAACTAAACAGAAACAAACCTGTAAGTGAAGGTTTCAGCCTATTACGTTGTATCACTGATGAAAATTAGTAACATTTAAATTTAGATTTATTTATTTGTACTCTAAGGAGATAATGGGAACGATTTTATTTCCTACGTTCAAATTTACATTATTTAAGATGTATCGCCCGTGTTTTGGACTATTTTACGGCAGTTCTGAAAATTATCTTTTTCATCGCATTCATGTTGTCACAATGCAATGTTACTTGAATCGAAGCAATGCTTTAAATGATACATTCCTCAAATAATCGCGAGATGTAATGTGTTGGTTTTATTATATTATGGTTTTGATATGGATGTTGCTGAGTCGCTGGTCTAATCTCCCAATTCAGTAAATATTATATTATATAGTATATTAAGTCCTGTAATAATATTTAATCTTATTATATTATGTGTGGTGGTGTAGTGGTGTGTGTTACAGTGATATTGGATCAGTGGTGTATTTATTAGTCATCATTCAGAAGGTTCATGGTACTTCTCAGTCTGGATGGTAGTTGAATCATTTGTTAATTTATCATGTTAGAATGAAAGTTTGATAAGTCTGAATATTTTTCAACTTTTGACATCACAATTTCCTTGTATTATTTGAAGAAAATTTGTTGTGGAACTATAAATTACTGTTTAAACTTAAAATTTATACATTTAGGTTCACGTCCAAAACATGCAATCCATGTATACCTTTCTGAAATTGACTTTAAACTCTGTCATATTCTTTTTTTGGGTGTTTTTTTCATTTCAGTTATGAACTCATTTCAAAATATCCTTTAAAGGCAGACATCAGGTCATTTTTCAAAACAAAATGTTTATGGCCAAACAAAATACATCTTGGGGAATAAAAACCCGACTGTCATGAAAATAGTTTGGTTATAAGTCTCACACAGGAATAATTTGATGAAGTTACCACTCTCAATAATAATCACTGATGTAAATCTGTGATGAAAAGATCATGAAGTGATTTTTGTTGACATTTGGGTGCAGTGTGGCTTGAAGTTCTGCCTGATCGACAACTATTCCGATCTTGGCTACAGTACAATGGTACTATATGTATATAAATTCAGGAGACGGTCCTATGGACCCATCCCAAATTTAAAGTGTGAGGATATATATCCCCCATCTCTGAGGATTCATTAGGACAATGAATGTAAATGTCACTACTGGTTGTGTTTACATCCTCAAAAACATCGTAGAATGTAAATGCACATGGTGGTGTCGTGTGTCGCCGCATGCCTCATGTGCTGATCAGTCGTTTGATCTCAGACATAATCAAATAATCTGGGTGGCAGAATCGCCTTATTGCATCCACCCATGAAATATTTACAAGATGGTGTTCCTGTATGGAGCTTACCAGATTTGCATAGTTAGATCCTTTGCTCACTTATTTTGAAGCAGTTTAGTTACCACAACTGTACCAGATAACATCATCGTTTCTAAACCCTGGAATTTCTGACCATGACCTCCCTTAGCATGTATCTTGGTGTCCTTAAAAGTTCCAATTCTGATAATTATAATGGGTATCTATTCAGGAAAATTGATGATCCTACAGGTAATTAAAACCTGCCACATTTTATTAAAATGTTCTGGCCATTGAACTTGATTTTTTCAAACCTCTTCTTCCCCCAAGTCCATCAAATCACCACCTGGTTTGCTTGATTTTAACAATTCTTTTCTCCTAGTATAGCCCTTCAGACAGGATAGCAACCATGTGTACCAAATCATCAAAACTCACCAGCTGGTTTGTTGGATTCAGGACAATAATATAACCAATCCATGAATGATTTGCATTCTGTGCAAAATCAACAACTGGGGTACCTTTTTGCATGTTGATGGATTTTTGAGAGTTCAGGATGGTTCCTAGCAAATCTTACAGGAGTTGGGTTCACAATAAAGAGTATGATTTTAAAGTTGTAATCAAAACCTGTATTCGCTCGGCAATGGGTATACCAGAATTTTGATTTTAAACTATTTCCCGCAATCAAATACATACTATGTTACATTTTTCAAACAAGGAGAAGTTGGAGGGTGGCTAGAAGCTGCCCGAGACAGGAAGCTAGCGGCGTTCATTCTTTCTTTTTCATGTTTCTTGTTCAACTTCAAATGTAGGGTTTCAGATAACGGAAATCCTGTGCGGTTACTAAAATATATATCAGAAACCTAAAGGAAAAAAAATAGTTAGTAGTAAAATGTTTCCAGTTTCTGGTCTGCACAATAACAATTTTGTCATCTCATATATTATGACTCATAGTGCTGTTATTGTAACTTAATTGATTTCATTAATTTAAAGAACTAGAATGTGCACTCATGTCACGGATAATGAATGGTGCATGTACATTTACCACATAACAAGGACACCCACGTCACAAAGCATGCCCCAAATCCCGGTGGAATGACCCACCCATACAACAAGGACACCACGTCACAAAGCATGCCCCAACCTGGTCGGAATGACCCACCTATGTAAACATGGTATCGACCACGCCAGCATGTACCCTCACCTGGTGGAATGACCCAGCCCACGAACAAGTAGGACACCATGTCACAAAGCATGCCCCAACCTGGTGGAATGACCCCACCTACGTAACAAGGACATCCATGTCGCCAAGCATGCCCCTGCCTGGTGCGGAACACCCACCTATGTAACAAGGACACCATGTCACAAAAGCATGCCCTGGCCTGGTGTGGAATGACCCACCCATGTAAACAAGGACACCATGTCACAGTTATGCCCCTCACTTCCGGTGGAATGACCCACCTAATGCAATACCAAGGACACCATGTCACAAAGCATGCCCTAACCTGGTGGAACATCCACCACATACTGCTAGGACACCATGTCACAAAGCATGCCCCCTACCTGGTGGAATGACCTACCTATGTAACAAGGACACCATGTCACAAAGATGCCCCTACCTGGTGGAATGTAAATGACCACCTATGTAACAAGGACACCATGTCACAGCATGTTCTCCAACCTGGTGGAATGACCCACCCACGTAACAAGGACAATTATGCGTCAAAAGCATGCCCCCAACCTGCGGAATGACCCACCTGCACAACGAGACACCATGTCACAAAGCATTCCCCCGCCTGGTGGAGATGAGCCCACCCTATAACAAGCGAGACACCACGTCACAAAGCATGCCTCCTACCTCAGGAATGACCCACCCTATGTAACAAGGGACCATGTCACAAAGTTATTTCCTCTACCAGGTGAATGATCCCACCTATGTAACAAAGGGACACCATGTCAATAAAGACGTTCTCCTACCTGGTGGAATGACCCACCCATGTAACAAGTTTATCACCATGTCACAAAGCATGCCCTCACCCGGTGGAATGACCCACCCACGCAATGTTGAGACACCATGTTGGCCACAAAGCATGCCCCTACCTGGTGGAATGACCCACCTACATAACAAGGACAATTATGTCACAAAAGATGCCTCCTACCTCAGGAATGACCCACCTATGTAACAAGGACACCATGTGTCACAAAGACAGTTCCTTACCTGGGTGGAATGACCACCTAAGGTAAATAAGGACACCATGTCACAAAGCATGCCCTTACCTGGGTGGAATGACCCACCACGTAACAAGCACACCATGTCACAAAGCATGCCCCAACCTGGTGGAATGACCCACCTATGTAACGGACACCACGTCTAAGCATGCCCCTGGAATGACCCACCTCACGCCAACAAAGGACACCATGTCACAAAGCATGTCTCCCTCACCTGGTGGAATGACCCCACCTATAACAAGGACACCATGTCACAAAGTTATTCTACCTGTGAATGACCCACCTTATGTAACAAGGGACACCATGTCACAAAGCATGTTTCTACCTGGTGGAATGATCCAATTTATGTAACAACAAGCGATCACCATGTCACAAAGCATGCCCCTCACCTGGTGGAGCCCACCTGTAACAAGACACCATGTCACAAACTTTGCCTCACAATTGGAATGACCACCTATGTAACAAGGACACCATTAATGCATGCCCCCTACCTGGTGGAATGACCCACCCCTGTCTTTCAAGGACACCACGTCACAAAGCATGCCCCAACCTGGCGGAATGACACCCTTACATAACAAAGGACACCATGTCACAAAGCTTGCCCCAACCTGGTGGAATGACCCACTACCCATGTTGTACCGTTTCCTTTACAAGACAAATCCTGAACCAACCTCTTCTATTTAGTCCACCTCTTTCGGTAGCAATATTGTACCTAAGAGTCAGATTAAATGCTCTCTTGATACGGAACACTCTCATGTTGTAATCATCTCGGGCAGACGGCGGACCGCTTTCTTGACGGGCGGTATAACGTGTTACACTAACGCAATAATGGAGAAGTTCTGAGTAAAGAGGTCATGGAAAAAGGTGTTTCGAAATGTAGAATTTGTTATAAATGAATAGTGGTTAAAAGATGCAGCCAACCCATGGTTTTCACTATTTTAACAGGGACATTTATTTTTCAGGAACATGTGCTATTTTACTGGAAATGAATGTAAATACTGTTAAGTAAAGATTACACATAATTAGAGAACATGGTTATATATGTAGGGTTTTTGTTTGTACGTGTTGACCGAAGCCCTCCACTATACAGCGCATCGCCCGCAACAAAAACATCAACATTTTCAGGCCTTTGAATTTCGTTCTTGAAGGGGCACAGCACTCTTTCCTCCGGTAAGGGCACTTCTATGAGGAAAATTAAAATTTGGTATTGGAACTTCTGCAGAGGGCACCACAGCAATAGAATAGGGCACCACGGGTAATTGCTGTGGGTGCCGCGGGTTATTTCGAGGCATGCATTTTAATCTGTACTCTACTACTTTTGCCTGTCGAAACCCAACATGTACAGCTCATTTAAAGACTTATAGTTTCAGCTATCCAACAATGTACATAAAATAAGCAATCCAGCAAGCCCAGGTTTTTATGAATGAACCACTCTCCTACCAGCTGACTTTCGCTGGCAAGCTCGAGATCAGCGTGCATTCTGCTCGTAGAAATTTAGTAGCCATTTGCTAAAGGCATCCACTTTGTTGTCTCCTCAGCCCGAGCACATTGTGATTGACATGAAAAACCTGGTTTCATACTAAGTCAAAGGGCTCCTTTACATAATATGCTTGTTCTCAATCTCGTAACTACTCTACAACCCAAGTTACAAGAGATAAAAATTAAACACTACGTTTTTGAGGTGAAATCTCCAAGTTGAAAGGTAAGAGTAGTGTTTGAATGAATTTACACCCTTTTCTATCATATGAAAGCGGAGTCATGGAATAGTGTAGTTTTGAGCGGAGAGTGTATTTTTACACCCTTTCAAAGCTCTTTATGAGGGAACTTGAGCATCAAGCGCGGTCTTGTGTAGTACGGGTGTGTGTAGGTTGATTCAACGGTTTACAAGCATTAGGGGATGTACACAGGGGCTTATGGACAGTTGGGTTCATCGAGATGCTGTATACTTGATTAAATAAAACAGGGAGTTCCTCAAAAAATACTCGTCCGATTTTCTTGGATTTAAAAACCATTGTATTTCTTTTCATCAAGACCTTCAATTTGATATAAATATTGAATATATTGGTTTAGAATAATTTTTCAACTGAAACCCTAATATGTGTGCCGAAATGATTTTATTTATACAGGTTCCCGTCATAAATAATTTGTTGCACATTGTTAAACCAAGCTTCAAACACCTATTTTCTGGAAATTTTGAAGTAGTTGTATTTAAGCTTGGTATTTAGTTTGTTATCACCAATAAATGGCATGATGCAGGCGGTTGTCCGTATTATTTGACGTGGAAAATAATCCATCTGGATTAATGGAAAAAACAATACAAATTAAAATTCAAGCTTGCTTCAAACATCCTCCAAAAATTTCTGGCTGTATTAAGAAAGTTAAAAAACAAATTATCAGTTGAACTTGCTGGGAATCATGATGCCATAATAATAATTCACGTCTCACTGGTTGCACTTTGTGAAATAAAAAGACCAGCAAAATATCATTCAAATGAAGAGGTTCCATTTTTTTAAATGTAGGATTCGCTTGAAAAACACATTGTCGGTGAACTTGAAAGCGTTTAGTAATTTATTTTCTTGTACCGCATCCCAATCCCAGCCTAGTTATATCCCTTTCTTATGGAATTTATGTTCCAATGAAAACAAAAATTTGCAGAAATTGCCCGTAAAATCATTTCCTTGCCAGATATTCTGTAGAAAACTCATTAAAATAAAACAATTTAATCGGTTTACTCACCCAACTGATTAAACCCAGCTCTGGCATAATACCGCCTGCGAAGGCTCTAAAGTCCTGTAAAATAATGCGAGAACAAAATATGAATCTCTTTGTTCAGTTCAATCTTAATGTTGATGTATTAAATAATCAAATAAACCACGATTAAGGCGCGAAGAAAACCACAGTTGGGTTAATTTTACAATCAGAAGTCTGTGTGGTCCAGCACAAAGTGTGTGCGAGCCACTGCTAACCAGCACATTGTACATGGTATGTTCAGAAGCATCAACAAGGTAACAAATTGTTGCCTCACCCTGCTGAGAGAATCGCGGAAATAATCGTATGGACGCAGCATCTAATTCCAGAATCTAAACAGGTCTGAACTAGATGCACCGCGAAATCAAACCGCCCCTTCGGTCCCTACACTTGTACAATAAGTGTCATTAGCCTATGAGGCTATGGGTTCTTTGTCAAATGCACTGATGTTTCTGGTACATGGGACCAATGGCTTAACTTAACGTCCCATCCGGAAGACGAAGCAACAGTATACTATAGTTAAGTGTCTTGCTCAAGGTCAAGGTCAAGGTCACTTAACATTAAGCGTCAATGAGCAAGATTGTTACTAGAAGCCCCCTAATGTAAATGTTGTTCATTTTATAACATTGAACGTAACGTTAGGCATGTTATTGTTAGGCCTCAGCCTAACTTTAACGTTACCGTCGGGTTATTCTTTAAAATTAATGCCCGACAATTTTTTTCCATAAAATTTAACATGGCTGCATTTCTTCTCCTTCAATATTTCCTCTCATGTTTTATACAAACAAGTCTTCGTGATAAAATTTTATTTTATTTAGAAAGAAAATTCACTCAAAACTGCGTCAATTGCAAAATCCCACGCGCTGGTCGGTGACGGTTTACACACTGAGTGAGGTATCCAGTCCTTCGACCCAAACCGCTTCGGTTATGCCTTCGGACCACGCCAACACCGGACTAAACCAACTTCCGGTTCCATATGCCGGCTCGGACCCACTATCGCCTAACCGACCCACTACCAACTCGGACCTATGCCGATCGACCCACTACCAACTCGACTCCAGCCACCCAATCACCAACCGGACCCAAACCAACTGTGCTTCGGACCGCCACTACCAACTCGGACCCAAAACCAGCACCGGACCCTTTCAGGACAACCAATTACCAACTTCGGACCCAACAATGACTGAATCAGTTCTTGTTGGTAGTTTCAGGAAGGTATTTAGGTTTTTGACCTGGAAAGCTTTCGCCCGGTGGATTTTTTGTTGTTGGCCCAAACCAGTCTCGGAAGATTAAAACATAAACTAGTTTTTAATTTTTAATACTGAGCCGCATGCAGTTTTTTGGATCGAGTTTTGGATGTTCGTGTAGTTCTACAAATCTCTTTGACTTAATTGAGTTTTAGAAACCCCACCACCCTCCCTCAAAAAAGAAATAATAATAAGAAATCTGGTGAGCAGAGAAGAGGCTGTGCCGTTACACCAGCGGCGCCGCGTCGCAAGGCCATACGCATGGGCGCCTCTTTCAGCTGTGGGATAAGTTCGATGCAGGTAGCAAAACCGAAGCAACTCCTGCATGGCATCTGCTACACTGCTACGGCGCTCTGCCGGTAGGTAACAGGTAGGATGGATGGGAGATTTCATGTAACTGATCATTCAATAATTTTGTTGGATAATATTAGAAGTGAAGTGTTTTTATTAAAATATCACGATGTTATAGTTTGTGTTCATTATGTATATAAAGTTTGCTACGTATTTGCTCGTATTTGTTCATTGATTATTCATCGGCTTTTTTAATACTAAAATTCCAGTTAAGCTTTATCGTAGTTGATTGACCTTAATATACCCGGAGATCTTTATGTAACCTGGGGTTTTAGATTTTTTATTAGAGCGCCAGACAAGTTGTCAGAATCGGTTCAAGTTTCTCAAAACAATTCACTGTTGGCACAGGAACACCACACAGGACTGTGGTCTGCCATTTAGTTTATGCAACACACGATTGTGTAATGTTGGAGATCTGCTCACGTCATTGTAAAATTTGCTGATGATACAACCCTGTGTGGTTTTAAAATGGCGATGAATCTAGTTATTGTAATGAAGTATCTTCTCTTGTAAAATGGTGTCATTCAACAATCTTATTTTTGAATGTTGACAAAACTAAAGAAATGATAATTGATTTTCGTGTAAAATAATGTAATGTATTTCATGAATCAACCAACCACAATTTCCTGTGATTGTTTTTAATCATTGGTTGAATAAATAAAATATATCTATCATGCATAAAACTGTTGTTATATTGAGAAAAAATGGTGTGACCGATGTTTGCATAATTATTTTATAATAATAATTTTAAAAAATGCATATTATTATTGCACTAAAATTATGTAAAATAACTCAAATTGCCCCACAATAGAATTAAATCTGGGCAAAGATAATACTAAGTTACTTAAAGGTGTTATCTACAGAGAACAAGACAAATGCTTTTATATCACGGAAGCAACACAAAAATAAAAAACAAGTACAAACATTCACAATGTCGACAAAGACAATAAAAAACCAAAATTTTTAATCAATATCTTTAAAATTTGCCAAACATTGTCAAATGGAATAATGGGTCCGAGTTGGTAGTGGTTGGGTCCGAGTTGGTGAGTGGGTCAAGTTGGTTTTGGGGTCCGGAGTTGCAGGGTCCGAGCGTTGGCATGAGTCCGAGTTGGTAGTGGGTCCGAGTTGGCATGAGTCGAGTTAGTGAGTGGGTCCGAGTTAGTGGTGGGTCCGGTTGGCACATGGGTCCGAGTTAGCGATGGGTCTGAGATGGTTTGGGTCCGAGTTGGGATCGAAACCCTGACTGGTGATAGGCCTACTTTCAGTACGCAAAATCAATCATTTTAATTGCCCGTTTCTTTAAAACAAGTAACATCGTTGATTGACGACACATTCCACACAACAACTTCTTGTAAAATCTATAAAACATAAATACTTGTATTAAAAACAATGAAACGATGGGACTTTAAGGCAAATAGTTGTTGAAATATCAAGACAAACCATCCTACCTCTACTCTGGACGCCATCATTTTGCTTCTACAAAAAAGTTCAATCAGCCGCGCTGCTGGTACTTCGTACGGTAAATGTATGTACGCTTCTTTGGGATCATGTTTAATTGGACACCAGCGTAAAACGCGCCGGTAACTTATCTTAAAGGGGCACTCGCTTTTTATTTTAAATTAAATTACGGAACTTTTTTCTACCATTTATTTAAAAGTATTTTGTATAGAATTAAATATAGACTTGTTCTATATCCATGCAAGCAAAATTGACAGTTAATGAAACAAGTAATATGAAGTTTTATAACTCGTAAATCTATAATAATAATAATAATGTGTGGACTTATATAGCTAGCGCATCCATCCAACAGAAAGTCTGTTGTTGTTGTTGTTAATGGCACTTCTGGCAATCCTGTGCCCTTTGTTGCCAGTTGCTGTACGGATTGAACAGCGCATGCGCGCAGAGATGCGAATGAAAATGATGACTGCTTAAAATTTTCCTTCTATTTTATTGGGAGCAAAAAACAAGAAGTAATCTTGATAGGACCGGTACAAAGCTAAAAGAGAATAAAAGAATTAAAATGAAAAGATAAACCAAAAAAGTCAAACCCAGGTTACTATAGCATGATCTAGAAAAATTGAGGGCTGGGGTGCCAGGTGATCCTCAGACATAGAGCGCCGCATGTGTTTCTGCCAAGCCGGTCCGTTTCCACGCCTTGCAGTTTAAGGCCGATGCTCCGCTAGGTGGAGAATTTGCAGACGCGACACTTCAGATGATGATGAGCGGCATCCTGCCCGGTAATCACCGTCCGCAGTCCTCTGAAAAATTTAGCTTGTGTAAGAAGAACTATGTATTATTTAATATTTTCCTAAACTCTCTTTAATAAATTGCAGTAGATAGGTTATGTTATTTTTGGATCCAAATATGTCATGTATTGTCATTTGATTATCAGTATATTTTAGAGCCCTTGTAATTTATGTCTATTATTGAGTATATTTTATACATGAAGTAAACAAGTGATTTACATTATCGCATAAACGTTACGTACGTATCCACACATTCCGTTTGGATGATGTCCTATTTTATGTTTAAAGTTGTTAAGTTTATTGTGCATGTCCAGTCTAAGTCTATGGATGATAGTTCCCTGCCATGCGGAAGATTCAATTGTTCATGTGAAATGAAACAGAAGGTTGGATCATTTGAAGTCCTGAAGATTTAGATTCCTTCCATTCTAATTGCCATTGATCTTTAAGATTATTATTTTTTAAGCTCTGTGTTTAATTTCTGTGGTAGTGATAAAGTGGTAATTTAATGTCAATGCTACATTTTTTGTGTAGCTTTTTTGCGATTTGGTCAGCTTTTTCATTGCCTTTTGTTCCACCAGTGACCAGGAACCATTCAAATATAACATTATTATTTTTGATTTTTAATACTGATGATAGTGTGGCGAATATCACATATAATTTTATTGTTAGGAAAAGGTTGCGAAGTACCTGTATTACACCAAGGCAATCAGAAAAAAATACAAGTGTGAATAGGTTGGACTTCTTCAATCCATTCTACTGCTATTAGAATAACAAATAACTCAGCCGTGAAGATAGAAATTTCATTGTTTAATCTAATGCTTTTAGAATAATTGAGGTTGTGGCATATATAAACTGCATCCGGTTGCTTATTGGTTTCAGGGTTAAGTGGAACCATCTGTATGCCGTAAATATGAAGTGCGTTATTCCAAGTAGTGTATTATTTCTGTGCACTAGTCCCTTTTCATTTTATATCAGTTATATATTTAGTGCGATTGTAGATTTCTGTGGAAATGTTTGGTTTACAATAATGCCAATAGGGAAAAGGATTGTGCAGGAAAGATATTTACTTGTTCTTGATGCCATCTTGCTTCAAAAGGGTATGATATAAGAATCGTTATGCCCAATTTCTCAGCATAATATTCTTTTCTGCCAACAGTCAAGTTGAAGGTAATTGTTTGGGTGGGATAAGTGCATATTATAATTTGATGCCATACAAATTACAAAGGAAATTACGTCTTTTAGTTGAAGAGAGGGATCACCAGTCTCTATTTGTGAATTTATTAAAACCGTTCCATAAAGAGCTCCAGCACAAATCTTTAATGCTTGATACTGAATGCAGTCCAGTTTTGTTTATGAGTAGGGGCTGCAGAATTAAAAGCCTCACATCCGTGATTCTATAATAGGTTTGATTAGAGTTTTTATATAGTTGATAGAGCGTTAACTACAGTCTGCACCCAATCGTAAAATCACTTATGCATTCGAGAGAGGTTGAGTCTATTTTTACATCTATTAACTATATAATTGATGTGATATGTGGTCCAATTAAGTTTTTGTCAAAGAATTATTCTTGAGAAATTTAGCTGATGAAAGAAAGTTATATATTGGACATTATTAAATATCGTAAGTTTAGCGCCGGTAGTAAAGTTCTTTTATTGGTAAAAAGAACAGCAATTGTCTTAGACGTAGAAATTTTGAAACCTCTATTTTTTCGCACCATTTAGTAATGTCATTTAAATTTTGTTGTATTTTCCTCATAAGAAAGTTGGTATTTCTATTAGATTTCCATATAATATATCATCTGCATGGTGGGAGATATTTATTCCATAGGTTGACTTCAACAAGGTCGTTAACTGCAATATTGAACAGGGGTGGGACTCGATGACACTCCTTGAGGTATTCCATTTTCAATATTGCATAAGCTTCGGAAAGGTACTAGTAATTTTAACTTGAATTTTTCTGTTGGAGAAAATTATGAATCCACTGTAATTCGGCGCACAAATTCTTCATCGTCTGTAATTTGATAATGATAGCTGTAGGCCACAACATATCATAAGCCTTTTTCTAGATCCAGGAAAACAGCTAATGTACTTTCCTTATTGGCAAAACCTTTATTGACGGAAGATTCCGCCATATGAATAATGTGGTCCTTCGTACTACGACCCTTGCGGAAACCAACATTGATGGTTACTCAATAATTTGTATGTTCTCAAGGTTTACCAGTTGAGTCATTGTTGATCATACGCCCATAATTTTGCAGAAAGTGGATGTGAGGGCTATTGGTCTGTACGATTGAGGTTCTTGGGATTTTTCCCCTGTTTGATTATAGGAATAAGAATAACTTCCTTCCATTTACTGGGGCACTGTGAGGTATACCAAATCATATTAAAGATAATGTAAAAAAATTTCTTTAGCTTTCAAGGGAATAGTGTAATGTCATGCTACATTGTCAATACCATCTTTTCCAGGAGAGATACATTTAGCAGTGTAAATAGCTATTCTTTTTAAACATTTTAAAGGTTCATTGATGACGCAGTCATTATTATTAATGAGAAAACAGTTATCTTCAATTTGTTTTTTTATTTTCTAAAAAGGTATGAGTATAATTTTTATTACTCATTATGTTAGCATAGTTTTCATACTAAGTAAATCAGTTTTTTCTTGGTCTATAATGTAGACTTTGTTTTTCTTTAAGTATGGGTATGTTAGGTCTGGAGTAAGTTTATTGATGCGTTTAATTTTTATCCCAGATTTTTGGAAGGAGTTTGGTATTTAAAGTACCACAGAAATTTTTCCAATCTTCTTTTGGCTGTGTTTTAATAGTTCTCCGTGCTATATAACGCGTTTATATTTAATAAGACTATCCGGGTGCCAGGTTTTTTCTAGGGTTTTCAGTGCTTTTTCCTGTTTGGGAATGAAGTTTTTTACAATCATCATTCCACCATGATGTACTAGATTTGGTAGTTTGTGACGGGGAAGTTGTTTTGGTATGGAGGAGTCTATAGCATTAGTTAGTTGATTAACATATATATATTATAAGCATCTTCGCTATTATTAGATTTATTTGGGGTTCAGTGATATGGATTCGTTATAAGGCGGTTTTGGAATTTGTCCCAATTAGCTTTGACAGGACCATTGTGGAATAGGGTTTAAAAGAAGTAAGTAGCATTTCTGGTTGATTTCCATCGGGATGGGATGATGATCACTGCCCATGTGTCTTCTATTATGGACCAGTTACATTTGACTGCGCAAGTTTTCTGGAGGCCAGAGTAATATCTATACAAGTGGTACCTTGAGAATAATTAATTCTAGTGCCTTCACCATTATTGATACAAACTAAAGTATGTTTATCTACTAAATTGATATGGTACGCGCCATTGTTATCCGTGTTTTTGCTTCCATAGGGAGTTGTGACTATTGAAGTCTCCACATATTATAGTATTTTGTTAATGTGTTGTTCAATCTCAGTAAAAGGCAATTGTCCTTAATATTAAGACAAGGATTATAAGCATTTATAATGTTAATTTATATTTTATCAGTATTATAAACTTCAGCTATTTGGAACTGTGAACATTAACTTGTCATTATCTATAATATAATTTACAGGGGATACCCTTTTGTGAAGATAACATCCTCCACCAGAGCTCTCTTGAACTCATTTCTATCATTTTCTGTATATTATAACCAGGAAGGTTGAATTTTTTCCCTCTTTTCAGCAGCCAGGTCTCTTGTATGCCTTATAATATCTGGTTTTTTTTTATCCCAGTTGTTAAGAGCATTTTTTAAGTTCATTACCATGCGCGATTATTGATTGTTCATTCCATTGTAATATAGTGGCTTATAGCCGTAGTAAAATAATGAACATCATTGCGTAAGCGGAGTTATTTTTTCCCTTTTGTTTTTTCTCCATTATATGCCTTATGATTTGGATGAACTGGGTGCCCCAGTACCCAGCTTCCATGGTCATTTCTCTTTCATTTTAGGTTTTGATTGTGATGTCTCACTTGGTGTTTCTTGTTTCGTAAAGGGTCTGTTTTGGTGCGATTGTGATCTCTTCTTTTGTGTATCTTGTTTCGTTGGTCTGTTTGGTGATTGTGATGATGTGACTTACTGATGTTTTGGTTTTTTCTCTGGGTTTTTCAACCAGTTCTATGGAGTATGTGTTCAACCAGAGATTGAATTCTCCGTTTCTCTCTTTTTCTTTATTCTCTGTACTTTCCCATATTTGCAACGCTCCTATAATTAATTCTATTAATGACTGATTTATTAAGTATTGTGGGTTAGGTTCTGTTTTGGCATCCAATCGCTTCCCTCTGTTTGGGTGGATGCCTACCCACAGCTGCTGTGTGGTTTAATTCTGTGTGTGAGTTCTCAATTTGGATTGGGTTTGCATATTTATCCATGCTGGTTTTGGTTTGGAGTTAGATGTGTCAGGTATATTTGTCTGTTTGATTGTGATGTGTTGGTTCTAACCGTCTTTGCTGCTTCCCGCATAATACAGAGATAATATATGTAACTCTAAATCATGGCGTAGCCACGGGGGGGGGCAGTGCCCCCACAAAATTTCTTCCTCGGCCTCGGTGCCCCCCAGGTTGCCCCCACGAAAAAATCCTCATAGTGCCCCAAAAAAAAAAAACAGAAAGATAAAAGAAAGGAAAAAAACCAGCCACCCATACCCCCCACTGAAAAGCAATGCCCCTGTGCCCCCACTGAAAAAGTCCTGGCTGCTACGCCGCTGCTCTAAATTCCTGAATTTTCTTTTCTTCCTTATAGGAGTTACATCCAGCATATGAGCAGAGGTGATTCTCCACACCCTGCTACATTTGACCTTGTTCTTTTTTGAGTACACTGGTCGTATGTATGATAGCACTATCGGACACACCTCTGCCTTGCTTCGGCAACGGTGTTTGCTGTGTAGCCTAGTCGTTGACAGTGAAACAACGTATTACTGGTGGAACATACGGTTTTACTGTGAATGATTCATAACCCAGTTGAATGTGTAGGCATATGAGGGGTGTTAAATGTGAGACATACTGCAGTGAAGTTTTCCCTTATTTCTATTTCTTTATCTGGAAATTTCCGATGGAATTCCTGAAATGACGCCTTTGCTTTGTATTTCTGATTTAACATATTCAGTAACTACGGCCCATTGTCCCTAATTGATTGATTCGCCTTTTAGTTTGTTTGTTTGCAGGCTGAAGTATAGCATCTGACACTAATACCTCCTTGGTTTGGTTTTAGAAACTTTTAATGTAAATCTTGTCCTATTGAGTTAAGAGCTTTAGCTATTTTTATTGGATTAATTGTGTGCAAGTTTTACATCTGGTGAGTTTATTATTACTAGAGTAGGGGTTTACTTGTGAGTTCATAAAGTGCTAAGGTTTCTTTCTTTTTGTTGTTGTCTTGCACCCATGGACGGATCATCATGAGCACAGGCCCTGGGCACAAATTCACACCACAGGCCCATACACGCGCATAATACTACTAGTACTATGCTTTTTTTTTTTTTTTTTTTTGAAAAACCCAAAGGGGCCCTAATTGGCTCCTGGGGCTCCCAGGGCACGTGCCCAGTTGCCGATAGCGGTAATCCGCAGCATGCTTTTGTAACACTATCAGAGTCACCAGAGGAACTACTCTATTTTGGAATGATTTTGTTCGCTTTCGAAACCTTTGTGTATTCTGTATCTTTCATCATCTTCTTCTTGTGCCTGGCAATAATTAGTCTTTCTAGAGTAGATCTTGGTTGGTTACTTATTTGTCGGTTTTTTTTCCGTTAGATAAATTGTTCTTGTGATAAACTATCCCATGTCATATCATCCTCAGATTCGTCGGACATATTTGGTCCGAAGAAATCCGAGGTCCCCCAAGAAAAACTAGACTGAGAATTTCAGAAAAGGCAAAAAGAAATTGACCCTAGTACTTTTGGAAAGAAAGGAGTAGGTCTCACCTCTTCTTTTGCCTGTAAAGGAAAAAGATTTTAGTAGTATTACTATTAGGAATAGCAAGATGGCCCGCTCAAAAGCACGTCTTTTATCTCATTCGCATTCTCCGCCGCCCACCAACAGAGTGGTGCTCAGGCGCGATTATATTATTACCTTCGCTCATAAATCATTCCTCGAAACCATCTCAGCTCTCTCTGGGAGTATATATACAGCTCAATTGTTGCCATTACAGCGCATAGGGGCTAATCAACCAACTCTGCCCTCACAGGTACCCATTTAACCCCTGGGTGGAGAGAAGCGATTATTATGGTCAAGTGTCTTGCTCAAGGACACAAGGTGTCACGGCCGAGACTGAACCCACATTTTGCTGCGTTAACACACAGAACCCGAGCAACGGCAAAGCTAGGACCGCCCGGCCACGACACTCCACTCTTATGAGTACTTGTAGCCGCAACATGGTATGTAAGGCAAACGTCCATAAGGTCAGTAACATCCGATTTAGTACACATTCCACATGACTACAAACCTCCCGCATCGAAACTTTTTTCCTAAATGGTCCATTCCTCCTCCCCCGTTTATCGACTTTGAAGATGACATTTCAATAACCATGTATTTTAATTTCTGCATCTGCTGCTGCTGCTGCTGCTAGGTATTGGGATTAGAAAAAACATGCCAGGAGGGCATGATTTAGTAGGGGTTAAAATGTCATGAATATTTACATAAAAGTTTCCTCCTATTGTGTATTTCTGCAGAAAATGTATGTAAACAAAACCATTTCAAACAGCAAATCAATCAAACAACAAATAAATCAATCAATCAATCAATCAATCAATCAATCAATCAATCAGTCAATCAATCAATCAATCAGTCAATCAATCAATCAATTTTAAATATTAACATTTTTTATTTGTAAGCTTAGAAAAGTATATACATTTATAAGTAAACTACAAAACACAGTATGCCACCTTGAAGCAACCTAAATGGCCTGGAATTTCATTATTAGGCAGCATGGCCATTTTTCGGAGTACAGGAGCACTTCTGTTAGAACATCAGAATGTCTAAAAGAAAATGTTTAAGGCCAACAAGGTTAAGACTTCAGGGCAACAGAGGCTCCCAGATCCCAGGCGTGATTGAGGTTAACTTTAACTTTGTAGGAGACCACAAGGGATTGCACCCTTCGGATTCAAGAATGACACTTTTGGTGAAAGAACATTTCAAACCACGTGCTGTTTGGTATATGCATAATCTCCATGTGAATTTGTATTGTTTTGTCAACATTTATTTTATAGCAAATAAGAAAGATAAAGTGTTTCATAAGATGCACCTTAGCGCTTTTGTGATATTTGAGCCTTTGGACAAATATGATTACATTGCAAACCAAACTTTGTTTAAATCTGAAATTGTTAACTATATGAAAAAGTAGTGCCTGTCAATCCAGTAGCCACTAGCCTCAGGTTAGTGGCTATGGCTAGCCCCCATACACAGACAGTGAAATGAGTCTTAGCCCAATATTTTTCTGGATGAATGTCACTTCCCCTTGTTTCAGTTTCTGTTTTCCTGTCTGTTCCGTGATCGATGAATCTCTTCAGTTGTCGACATCCACTAGATCTGCCTTGGCAAGAGGGGTTTGTCATCATTGCCGGACACAGGTATCTGTGATGAAAAACAAAGTTTTACAAATCTCTAGTTAACCCGTTAATTGCAAATGCACAATCAGTATTAATCCAGGACTAGAGTGGCATCAGATTAAAATCTCATGTGACACCATTGTATTTGTGCACCCTATTTCTAAACACAGACATCTCAGAGCTTTGTTTGTTTGTTGTTTTTCCGATGTACATGTTATGTAATCAACGATTTTATAGTGTTTATTGGTTTGTTATATTTTTAAAAATCCTTGATGAATGGAAAAAATGATTTTGAATTCCACCTCTAGTGAGTAGTAAAAATCAAATTATAAAAATTAACATTCCACACTGGCCTGACCCTTATTACACAAACAAGACCTGCTTTTAAACCCACATGTTTTTTCTGTTAGCTGTCTCTGACCTTGCTTTGCAGGTAGCACCGCATTGACCCCCACATGGCGCGTCCTGGGCTGAGATTCTTCAGAATCTGCATGATGGTCGTCACTCACAATTATGATTACAGTGTTTGTTGGTGACAGGGTCCGCCACATTCTCACATCCTCATGATTGGACGACTGCTCGACACCCCCGACCAAGCGCCATGACCCACATCACCCGCCGCTTCAGAGCTCGATTGGCTGACGGGACCAAACTCTCGCCTGTGTGAAAATGAGGTCAGACACCTTTAAACTTAGGGTACAAACATTCATTTTTAATCCAGCTCGCATTGGTTGAATGCATGGTACTTTTTCAGGTTCATATCTAATAAATCTGTACCATTAATTTCTTACTAATACATTATAAATCCCACCTTGTTGTTGAGGGTATCTGTAAAACTACCATGATAGCGATTGGTTACATTTTGTCTGGAGGACCAGCTTGTCAGACATCCAGAAAATTGTAGTGAGTGATCATCAGGCCTGGCATTGTATTCTTGTAGCTCACAGGGCCACTTTTTCCCTAGAAGGCAATCTTCATAAAATCATGTTCACAGGGGAACATTTCAGCAAGGGGCACCTTGAGGCCACATCAAGGCAATGGAGGCCTGGGGTATTCTACCTTACTTAAGTCACTAATTGTAAGCACCCTTAAATACCACTAGATTCCCGTCAGTTTAGCGGTATTCACGAAACAATTGCGCTTTAATTTCCCACTTAAATGTCCTTAAATCTAAAACGTGGTCAGACCAGTCTTAACTTCTTAAGCAGGCCAGGTGTCATAGGCTTTTTCGTGGGGCAACCCCAGAATCTAAACGAAAGACAATCAAGAAAGAGTATTTCGTGAAAGTAATCCTCTTGCAGAATTTGATGACGGGAACTTTTCTCACGGTATAGATTCAGAAACGGGGTTCTATTTATTACCGATCTAATAAGAGCGAAATTTCATTTTGACGAAGCAAGGTTATTCCTCCCGAAATAAATATTAATCGCATGCAATTTTAGCCTGTGGACTTTCAACAATAGGTACAATAAGAATTTCAATCTTCGGGTATCAAATTTAAATGTAGTTTCAACAAGTCTGTCAAAAAAGCTTGGTGATTTGTGAGGTGGCCAATAGCAGGAAATTAATAATGAGTTTTTTCAACATCTAGGATTTCGGCATATGGGGAACTTCTCCTTCTCCGGAAAATTTGGCTTCGGCTTTTTGCCCCTTTATGACCATTGTTGCACTGTTATAAATGTTGTTCATGTACATCTTGGTTTGTGTCCGGGTGTTTTTCAGCTCTATGTGAGAGGAGATGATCGGACTAAATGTAACCAATCAAAATCATTGTTAGATAGATGTGCAGATCACTCATATATGTATATGAGTTAATTGTTGTGAGATAAGCGGGGTACTGTTGCAGGGTTCTTAGATGTTTTGTGAATAGGTAGTTAGTGCTCCACTTAAGTTAGCAGGTGCTTACTTATTTAAGGGCATATGCTCCTAACTGTCTAGTTTTGTGAATACGCTCCAAGCCTTTGCAGAAATTCCAGGTCTGGACATCAGATACTTTGTTGAATATCAAAAGCACAAGATTTACTTAACCCTACCTTCCCAAATCCTCAAAATCCTCTTTGCTAAAGTGAAAGATTTTGAAGGATTGAGGTTACATACTATATCCTTTGCTAAAGTGAAGGATTTTGGAGGATTGAGGTTATTATACTTGCCTTTCCATGGTTACATGTATATTCATGTTTGTTGTAGTGATTGCAAGGTCAGTGCTTGGGTCAGTGGACACTGTTTATTGCTCCATGCATGCAGGAGGTCCTGGCCATGTACATGTATCTGAATTAGAAACACACGTGTGCATACATGTCTTGCTTACAACCAGCTGAAGATTTTGGAGATTCAGGTTAGTGTAGCAAATGGGCCTGGAGTTAGGGTTTTAATTAATAAATGGAATCAAAATTGATATGTATGACCTGCATCCTGTGGAATTTTACTCTAGAGTGAAATCAAGTAAGTCGTTGAAATGCACCAAATTAGCTGATCATACAAAATGAAGTGACCTACGGTATGATTAAGGATTAAGATGATGCATTGGTTGCATTGGTTACAGCTTCCCCTGTGTGGCTGCCTCAAGATATGATACAAGATCCTCACGTTCCTTCTTCTTGAAGTTGTACAACTGAATGTTATTTGCTGGTATGGACTGACAAAGTCAACATTTTCTAAATGAAACTATTAGAATTATGACTTTACTAAACTCTCACATATTTTAAATAGTACACCCCAGTTTGGTACCGTTGGAAAGCTCTTTGTCAGAATTCAGAAATTTATATAAACATCTCAGTTTTGAAAAAATCCTTTACTCTCATTTTGTAGGAGCTGGTCAAATATCAATGTACCATTGCTGAAATAGAAGCAATAAATGTCACCAACAAGAGTGCATTTCAACTGACCTGCATTTTTATCGCCACAATTTTCCAGTTCATCGATCTTGTTATGGCTGACCAAGTTTGCGCTGCTGTTGTTTTTCGGACTTCTCATGACTGCCTTCAAGAAGATCTGACACGTCAATGTTCATCTGTTCATCAATGTTTAACTTTTGGACCTTAGATGGGAGAATTATCAATACATTATAACAATCAGTCAAATTTACAACCAAGATAATTTTATAATAATGTCTTGAGAGTTTGGAAATCTTAAAATTTCACATTTGAAAGTTCACAGAGTTACCTGGTTTAAAGGAAGTACCATGTACACAATTGTTATGGTGGCAAATCTGGACTGTGTGATTTGACAAGTAAAAATCTTGAAAATGGGTACGCCTGGGTCTCCCTTTGGTCTAGATGACAAAGCCCTGAACCTCCTGGATGTTTAATTTTGGAGGATTTACAGACTCTCCATCCCCACAAACAAAAAACTAGGTTTGGACACAATACAGGCTACTTTTATCTTTGGTGGCTACTTCTCTTCCAAGAAAATTTTGAGGCAAGGGAGTTTGTTTTCGACAAAA
>JAQQFT010000490.1:0-25299 GCA_029582265.1 Zoroaster sp. YZ-2022 | reverse complement strand
TTTTTTGTTATGACCATTAAATTTGTAATTTTGTGTACATCCAAAAAATACAAGGTTTTAAGGGTCTGATTTTCCGTGGGCACAGAAAGTCAAAAAATAAAAAATTTAAAATTTTGTTATAAAAAAAATTACTTTGTTTGAAGCTGGGATGCTAGCTTTGAAAGGGTTTCTTTCCATTTGCTTTTCATTCATATGGATAATAATCTAGGGTATTTGGTTTTTTACAATGGCTCGTAAATGATGAATTATGCAAATTAGGTGATTAGTCTTTTTTTAATTTGGTATAGGGACTTTGACATAATGTAATATTATTTGTAGTTCTACCAAGTTTTGTTTTCTTACAGAACAATGTAAAAACAAACTTATGTCACAAGGAGAAATATTACTCATTGGGAGGCATATTGGTGCCAAAGAAAGTAAAAGAAAAACAAAAGATGACCTTTGACCTTTCCATTGAAAGATCTTTCATTTTTTTACCAAATATAAATTACTGTATCTTCGCAACCCAATGTCCGGTTGAAATAAAATTAACAGTTCTCTCTTTAATGAATATCTATACCCCAATTTTGAGACTAATTTCCAACCCTTACAGGCTTTTTAAAAAATGGTGTTAACTGCTGTCTTACATTAACCTATGAGCACTGCATATGCCGGTTACTGGTAGCCCTTTACGATCTAAGATTTATATAATCAACTGAACTGATAACCACAAATGAGAAATTAGCAGTTTGGTGTTTTCAGTTTGTTTCAGTGAAAGAGATTCTCTTGTAAAATGCTGAATTTCGTGGCATGGCATATGCGTGGATGTCTTGAGCACCGTTTTTGAGACGCACAAATTGTGGTCATCAAGTTGATGTTGTGTAAAATTCCTTTAGGCCCAATGTTAAATGTTGATGGGGGCACAGAAAAATGTACCCACGAAAAAAAACATTTGAATCATGTTTCATCTTATTCCAGATGGTTGTAAAATTGTTTTCATCTTGAAAATAAATGTTGTTCTAGATTTTAAAAATAAAATGGTATAATTTGGAAAGTCTCAAAACTTTTAATCAATTATTCTTGAAGACCAATAAAAATGGAAGGTAGTTAAAATTTTGTAAAAAGGTACATTAAAACTTTGAAATATTAGTAAAATTATGTTAACATTTTGTCAAATAAAAGATTTCTTTTCATATTGCGTATTAATGTTTCATTTTCTCAATTTTCCTGCAAACGAAATAACTTCCCACGAATTAAGTAGTCTTCGTTCACTTCTTCTATAAGGAATGTGTCCATTTTGAGGATCCAGTATTTGCTTTGAAAAATCATTGCAGATACCAAAGCATTCATATCTTTAGTTTCCTACAGACAATAAACTCGTTGACGCCCAGAACAATAAAATCACAGATGTTCGTGAAAAATTGAAGTCATGTTAAATCCCTTACTATTTGTATCTAGTAAAATCAGTGGTTAAACAAAATTTTCCCTTTCCTGACACTAACTTTCCAGTAAATCATACTATTTCACTGTGATTTTTATTTTTGTAACAAGTATGACTTTAGATAAATTTATGCATTAACCATTAATGCCTGGGTTTTGTAAGTTTTCCGAGAATGCTAATGCAAAGGTAAGTGCCATCATTTCACAAGTGCGGCGGTTACGTACATGGACGGATGCTGTAATTTTTAAATTTGCTGTACAAAATTAACAGATTGCTATACAAAAAATTATTTTGCTATACCAAATTTAATTTTTTTACATCACAATTGCTATGTAAAATTTTTTTAACAGAAAGTCATACTCTCCTCATTAGTTTTTTTCACAGTAATTTGCATAAATACCAGACCTTTATATTACAAACAAATTTGTTATACTCTATAGCAAAAGACAAAAAGTAACTTATTTTATACAGATCTGAAAAATGTGATTAACATTAGTATGCATCATTTTCTCTTAAATATAACACATTATAACAAATTTCTGACAAATGTTGTGCTGAGTAAGTTTTGGAATACAATCTACTGTGTGGAAAAATAACAGTGAAATATGCATGTAGTAAAGAAAGTATGGCGTTAAGGGGTGGGCTCAATACTCTTGTAAATATTGAGTAACCATGAAATTGCTCATAAAGTCATGTGTACGTGTAGATGTACATGTAGGATTAATTATACATGTACATAATGGCAAAGACTTCTTGTTTTAAATGGGAATTTAGCATTTCATTGAGCTGCTTTTGGCAGATAAATTTAGTTTACTCTGTATTTTTGGTTGTATTTGTTTTGTTGAGGTCGAATTAATAATAGAAACTGATCAGAGAGCAAAACGCGTCTGGTTGTCAACCTCCAGTTCTTTTCAGAACAATTACCCTCAATAGAGAATGTACATGGTGTCACCGCAATTAGTCTTGTTTATCCTCTTCAATGCAAAACTACAAATTTTCCACCTATGATCATTTATGGTTTTATTCAATTCTGAAATAACTAAATAAGAAAGATATAATAATAAGATTACCATGCGTCACCAATTCATCAATTAAATTTATAACTATAATTAAATATTTTAATAATTTAACCATTCAAAAATTATAATCATTCATCACCCAATTCAAAATTTAAAATATGTTTTTCTGTACTACATAAATTATATCACTTGTCTGTACTGCATACCAAACCTCAATAAAGGGAATGAATAGACATAAATCCGTAATTATATTAATTACAAGTTTGATTCTTAATAATCAACTGTGTTGTTTTAATAAACTAGAGAATTACCTGTTGCAAAACTGCTTACCAACTTAAGGACATATGGTATAAATACAAAATAGTAGTTATTGACCTTCGTTTTGAACCCTAACGGGTTCTTTCTCAAAAAGAGTGAAGTGAGGAAAAGAACATAGGTTTATCAAAGACCAATAACAATATTTTATTCTTAACCCACAATTAGTGCTAAAAGTGATTATAATAGCAACGCAAATTGATATTGCTGGACAAGGTTGACTTTTTTTGTTCCATGTTTGTATCCAAGGGTTATCCAAGGTATCCAACATTTTGTATAGCATCCCATGGCTAAAATCCATTGTGAACCTTAGAGGTTGTTAAGTTAAGCGAGTGCTGGCAATATAGCCAACATGGGGTGTGGAAGTATTAAGGTTCTTGATGTACAATGAATTTGGCAATCCTGGGAATTACATTTAAATAACATGGATGGTACCAAGTGTACTAATCAATAGCATTGCACTGTTTACAGTGATTTAAGTGTTTTAATTCGTTAAGAATATATCTGAATTGTGAAATTATTACAGAAGGATATTGATTACATATTCTTATTGGAGTGTTGAGTGGGATTTGCATTTAATATTTCGAAGTGCCAAAATTATTTCCATATCTGAAGCGTAAACAATTAGTAAATTTTGTTACAAATTAAACATCTCTCTCAACAGGTTGATTCGTTTCAGGATCTTGATAATGACATTTCCTCGGGTTTTGTTTGGATATTGATCATGATAATAGAATTGTTGGCTTAAATGTAATAAGATGATCAGTTGATAAAACGTACTGTGGTTTATCGAAGCTCCTATTCGAGTTTTCAAAACGCTTTTATTACTTCTTTGATTAGGAAGTAACCTTGAATATTGTAGTTCTGTGGAGTGGAACAGTCAAAAGCAACATTAGATTAAATTGAAGGTGTTCAAAGACGGATGCAAATTTATCCTGCGTGTCCTGAGAAGACTATAAGTCACGATTGGATCATCTTGACATTTTACCGTTCTCTTTTAGAAAGTGGTAGATCTTTTTTTTTTTAATTGTAAAATTACCATTTTGATGATGATCGT
Source organism: Zoroaster sp. YZ-2022 (assembly GCA_029582265.1). NCBI lineage: Eukaryota > Metazoa > Echinodermata > Asteroidea > Forcipulatida > Zoroasteridae > Zoroaster > Zoroaster sp. YZ-2022. The sequence goes on along the minus strand of JAQQFT010000490.1, from coordinate 21,488 downwards.
TATGTTAGTTTTAATGTAACTCAAAGCCGTCCTACCACTAGACATCTTCTGATCCTTATATGACAACTGTTCAGACATAAAACTGAATCACATAGTTATTTTTATTTTTCAGCGGATGCATTTCAATCACAGGAATCAACTTCCTTTGGCAGCAAGATCTGCCATTTCACTTTCTCATTTAAATCTCAAAGTGTCTCAGTTTATAGAACAAATTTGCTTCTGATTTTCGGTGAATAATATTTGTACATGGATGTCTTTTGCAGTTACTCTAGCTTCTGTCAGCATGTAGTGTCTATTTGCTTAGTAATTTGTCTTTTTCCGTCTAACTTGCTTCAAAGGCCCCTCAGTGGTGTAACAGGGGTGAGGGGGGTGTGTGTAACAAGATATATAATGTTTAGTAGGTTTCTTGTGGTAGGATGGCCTTGTGGGGTGCTGGTCACCTGTTCTATCTTACACCACTCGCTTTACATTCCTTTTGATTTTTGTGTACTTTTCCATTTTGTTGCTTTTGGTTTTATATTTGGTGATGTAATCTGATTTGCCAGTGTAAAATGTAATAGAAGTGATCGATCAAATATTCGGTTATTCGGCACAGCCCTAGTTTTTAAATTATTTTAATTATAATTTTTTAAGTTATTCTCTTGTTGCTACTCTGAAAAACATTAACAAGTTTGAATGATCCCACTCGCCGTTGATCCAATGACTGTTTTATTTTTACAATTCATGAGGATTCTTCAGAAGCTTATCAAATTATATATTGTCTTACCAGATGGTCCTTTTTTGAGGTATCCGTTGTTGTGTCTAATTTTTGTGCCAAAAGATCAAAGATTGACTTTTTGTGTGACTTTGTGAAACTGGATCATCCATTTTACATTACAAACAGATAAAGCCTGCTCCATAGTTTAACATGAAAGGCAAAGCAAATTATGATGAATAAACTGAGATTTACGCGAATATTGATTCACAGAAGTTTTAACACATTGTAACACAATGTATGACATTATGATTTACTTCATATCTGTGTTCGGGTGAAGTTATCTCATCCTTATGCTGCATTTTATGGTTATGAGATGTCAAATTTTTGATGCGTAGCTCACGCAGCGCCTCGTAAAGGAAGAGCTTCTACGACCATCTTCTGATTCTTGACGTCATCTCTGCCTCGCTATTTGACTTCTCGACTGTTCCCTAGGCTTTATGACATCGGTACTTTGTTCAGACGTGTGTACGCCTGTATTAACTTTGGTACTCCCACACTGCTTGTGACATCGTCCAGTTACTTATTATCTTGTCGGTCCGGTCCTATGTAAGAAGCTTCTCACTGAACGGCAGACCTACGGTTTGGCAGAACTTGTTTATAGCATTTCTGGTGGTGCTTGTTGCATCGGGTCGATGATCCATCACTGTAGATTTCAGGCCGAGAGTGGTTGTTTACATATTCATGGAGGTCATGCAGAGATTTTGAATTCATTCAGCCCAAACAGAAAAAAGCTGGTCAGCTGGGATAGCTGCAATTCGTGAGGCATAAGATGCCGTAGATTTTGAAGAATTGTCTGATAAGGAAGACATGATGATAACCTCGTGGTACATGTCATATTTCCCATCCATGACGTAACAAAGGGTCCTTACCGAGAACAAGAGACTTCCTTACCAGCCATAGTTTGCTCAAAGAGGGCCTTCACAGATTCATTAGTGTCTGTGCTACCACAGTGTGTGTGTATGTGAGAGTATTTTGCTCGGGGCCAAACTTTTGACGGCCGATGTACAGTAGCCATACATTTCAAGAGTGGCAGACATCTGGTGGGAGAGAGAGAGATCGTGTGAACACGGTCGACAAAGATGTTGCAACACACCAAGTGAAAATCCGCTTCTGGCCGCTTGGATCGTCGGACATTTTGTCTTGTTGTTTAAATCATTGGAACCTGTTATAACTGGAAGATTGAATACAGTGAGTTCCATAGAATCAAAATTCAACTAAACAGGAAAAACAACAAGTACATTCAGATGTGAGGGAAATGAAAGAACATTTGCATACATATAAAATTAAAAAAAATGTAGATTAGGTTTTACTATGTGAAATGATAACTTTGCATGTACATTTGTATATGTGCTGCTGCATGAAACATAATCTGTACAAACATGTCTATTGCTACGAGAATGTTTCCCGCTATTGCATATTGTCTAGCCACCATGTACTACTCAAATAACTTAAAACAAATACGTTTTAGTGGTGTTATGGTTCAAACATTTTGCTTTCAGCCAGAAATCAGGGATGTAAGTTTTCTGGGTTTCAGGAATTCCGTAATTTATTTTTAAAAATAAATTTGGTTTGTTACAATTCATTATTTTTGTTTTGTTTTCGATTTAGTTGACCACAGTGTATAACCAACCATATGCATAGTCTGTCTCTACGTCGGAGAACAGTTGGGTCAATGTAATATGCTGTGTCATTCCATATTGTCCAGGGTTAGCCTTTTAACACTGGTCCACTGACTAAATCACTAGTTGAAATAGCAGTATAGACAAGTCAAGGCCCTTTCTAAGTTGTCTGGAGGGCTTGTCAACATGTGCTGAAAACGATCAACATCGGTAATCACTGACAATAAAAACATGTAAAGGACTTAACATTAACCCTGCTACAATGGAGGCAACTCCAACCACTAAATTCTGTTCTTTTGTGAACCTTCAGTACATACATGTACAAGCCTGCTGTCCTTTCCAAGTAATCTTGGACCAATCGTCAACTGTGTGCCACCCAAGGCCACTGTAAATGTTTGAACATATAGTATATTTGCCTGCAATGATCAATGGAACCACCTTGCCACTGCAATCTCGGTGGTGTGACAGTGCACAGAAGGGCACTAGGAGGCCCACTAACCCAACAACTAATGGCAGGTGGCCTGAATAAACTGATGAAAAAAATTTTCATTGTGGAATTTAATTTTGTAAGGGTTGTGTTAAACTGGGCAGTTTCATGGTCATCACATTACATTTTTTTTGAGGGTTTGGGCCCACCCACTTAACAACTTCACTCATTAGTTTTTTCACAGTAGTTGCATAATACCCAGACCACTCGGTACAAACAATTTATTTATACTCTATGTAAGACAAAAAAAGTGACGGCTGTACAGATCTGAAAATGTGGGTGACGTAAACTTTCTTGTCTCCAACTATATAACAAATTTCTGAAATGTTGTTTGTGCTGGTAAGGTTTGGGTATAATGCATCTACTGTGGGAAAAAAAAAATACTTCAGAGTGAAATATATACATGTTAATAAAGAAATTATGGCATTAAGATTGGGCTCAGCCTCATAAATATGAGTAATAAGCCAAGTGCCCATATGTATTACATGTAGGTGTACAATGTGGGTGTCATGAGACTACTTGTTTCAAAAATAGGGCTGTGTGTTTTCGGATATTTTTGGGACGGATACCCAAAATCAGGAAAGTTCGGATACCCCGGACACCCATTTTCATTCTTGTTGAAAACATGCCTCCTTTGAATTGTACAAATACATGTAATGTTTACAAAATTGACCTTTATAGTGCAGAGGATGCCATATTTAATTCAATCTTTATTAAAGTATAACATCTTGGTGACAAAACTTGTATTTACTGAAAGTCATTTCTCACTTCTAAAACCGTAAAATTACCACAAAGTGTCTTTTATGTAACAAAAACAATGCACCATATACAATGTACAAAGAAAAGCCCAATTGATCACGCACACGACCAATTGGTGCACACACACACGACATCAGTGCACACAGGTTCTGGTCCATACACTCTGTGGACATTCCTTTGTTCTCTCGTGTGTAAGGATAGGAAATTCTCCAAAATCGTTCCCATTTCACACAGAAGAGTGTTTTGAGAGCGGTTTCGTTCTATTTTTCCTTTTAATAATATCCTTCGATTCAGGATCAAAGAACCTGCCTGAACAAATCTCTAATTTCCAGATATTCGTACTTTCCAAAGTCCAAAACGTTGTGTGGACGTGTGTAAGTCCCACAGTGCAAAACTTCCTGCACTGTGTGGACATCTTTTTCTTCTCAAGTCCAACAGTGAATGTAATGCCCGTCTTTTCACCTAGCCTACAGCAGGCCTCACGGTACACGTGACTGACAAGATGACTACCATATCAGAAGAAAATGATCACTGGTGTGCGTGATCAGAGCGCATGCACGTATATGAGATTGACTTGGATGTTCATGTCACAAAACACATTTTGAATAATGTCATTGGTCGATCAAACGCGTGTGGGCGGAACTAACCGTTGTGGGAAAACAATTCATGTGCTTGTGCGCTTGCCGCGCACTATTTCATTCTAAATAAGGATATCCTGTACGTCGTGTTGGCTTTGGATAAGGACGATTTTAATCATTACATCATTCATCATAATTCAAGGTGAAATAATCATTTTTCTGTACTACAAAATTGTATCACTAATCTGTACTGCATGCAAAACCCTCAAAAAATGGATGAATAATAAAATCAGTAATTATATTAATTGCAAGTTTTGATTCTAGACAATCCCAGCTATTATTTTTTTAATATGGTAGAATTAGCTGTTGCAACTAATGCACCAACTTAAAAGGACCTGATGCAGAAATAATAGTTATTAATGCCTTACGTTTTGCGGGTTCTGCTTTCTCAAAATAAAAATTGAGAAAAAGAACATGGGTTTTGAAACATAAGACCAATAACTAGTATTTTGTCTCTTATTACACAGTGCTTAAAAATGATTATAATACTTAACAGAATTGATGTTACTGGACAAGGGAATGGTCCTGTATGTTTGTATCGAAGGGTTATCCAAAAAAGTGGCTCAACATTTTGCATAGCATCCCATGGCTAAACTCATTGTGAACCAGAAGGGGGTTGGTAAGTTAAGCAGAAGTGCACAGCGTATAGCCAACATAAATTGTGGAGAGTAGGTTCTTGATGCTCTGTGGTGCAATCTGGGACATAGTCTTAAACATAAAATCATGAAAATTACAAATATTCAAATATTCGGGTTATTCAACGACCCTAGTTTACTAAAATTGTTTTAATTATAATTTTTTAAATTTTATTCTTGTTGCTACTCTGAAAACATTAACAAATTTGAATTAGTCCCTTAACCGATTGATCCAATGACTTTGTTTTGACCTGTAAAATTCATTAATTCTTTCAAAACATCAAATTATATATGGTCTTACCAGATGGTCTACGCACGAGTATCCCGTTTATTTGTCTACATTTGTTTGCCAAAAGATCCGTTGTTTTCTTGTGTGACATTGTGAAACTGGATCATCCATTACAGAACAAACGAATGTGAGCACCATATATGGTTTAACATGAAAACCAAAACAAATTGTGATGAATAAACTGCAGGATTCATGCGAATGATTCTAGAGTTTTAACACATTGGAGCCTAATGTGTGACATTATGATTTTACACTTCATATTTGTGTTCGGGTGAAGTATAAACCATCCTTCTTTCTGCGTTTATAGTTGTAGATAATCAAAATTTACGATGCATGTCACATAGCACCTCTTAATAAGGAAAGGCTTAATTCTACACCACCGTCTTCTGAAACTTTCAGTGCCATCTCATGCCTCACAAACTGTTCCTTAGGCTTTATGAAACCGGTACTGTTCAGACGTGTGATTTGAACCAACCAAACAACTTGTGGTCCTCGATACTGCTGACATCATCAGTTGCCCGTGTCTTTGTCGGTCCGGTCCCCGTAAGCTTCTCACTGAATAGCGGACCACCGGTTTGGCAGGAACTTTTGTAACATTCTGGTAGTCCCGGCCCATCAGGTCGTCAGCATCCATCACTGTAGTTCAGGCCGAGAGTGGTTGTTACATATTCATGGAGGCTCATGCAGAAGTTGAATTGATTCAGCCCAATCTGGAAAAACCCCGGTCAGCTGGGATAGGTGCAATTCGTACGACAAGATGCAATAGATTTTGAAGGGTGTCTGATAAGGCTGTATTGATAGCCTCGTGGTATGGCACCCATCCATGTCATGTACCATCCTTACCAAGAACAGAAGACTTGCCTGGCCATGGTTGCTCAAAAAAGGGGCCTTCACCAGATTCGTGGGTATCTGGTGCTACCACAATCAGTAATATTATTGTGCTTGAAGGTATTATTTTCGCTCGGGGGCCATACTGTTGAGGCTTGATATTAATACATTTCAAAAGGGTGTGAGCATCTGGGACTTGGGAAGAAGATCATTAATGAACACAGTCGACAAGATCGTGCAGCACCAAATGAAAATCCGCTTCTGTGGCCGCTTGGATCATCCGAACATTTTGACTCTTGTTTAAAACGTGGAACCTGTTACAACTGGAGCTTAAAATTCAGCTAACAGGAGCAACAAACATTGTGTTAGATGTGAGAAGTAGCAGAACATTACCATAATCAGCAAGAAATTTAAAATACGAATCAGGTATACTATTATAGTAGATGCTTTGCACGCCCATTGTATATATTAACAATGCGCAGAAAACATAATCTGTACAAACATATCTGTACACAATATTTTCATTTTTAAATGTGTATTGCCTAGCCACCATGTACCACAAATAACCGAAACAAATACATTTTATGAATTGTTATGGTTCAAACATTTTGCTTTCATGCGAAATCAGGATGTATGGGTTTTTCTGGGTTTCAGGAATTCCGTAATTTGTTTTTAAATAAAATTTGGTTGTTTACATTCATTATTTTTGTTTTGTTTAGATTTAATTGATCACAATGTTATAACAACCATAATATGGTCTATCTCTGCGATCAGAGAACAGTTGGGTCAAATGTAATATGCTGTGTTATTCCATATTGTCAGGGTTGGCCTTTAACACTGGTCCACTGGCTAAATGCTAGTTGAAATAGCAGTATAGACAAGTCAAAACCCTTTCCGAAGTTGTGCGGGAGGGCTTGTCCAGCATATGCTGCTGAAAACGATCAACATCAGTATCACTGAAAATAATATATGTACATGCCAAGGACAACATTAACCCTCCTACATATGGAGAGCCCGCTCCCAACCACTAAATTCCTGTTCTTTGGCACATACATGTACAAGCCTGCTGTCCTTTCCCAAGTAATCTTACAAAATCAACTGTGACCTTACCTAAGGCCACTGTAAATGTTTGAACTTGTATTAGTATGGCCTGCAATATTATTATCAATAGGAGGACCACTTTGCCCTGCAATCTCAGTGAATTGTGACAGTGCACAGAAGGGTATGCATAGGGGCCACTGGCAACAGCTAATGGCAGGTGACCTGAATGGGTTGTTCAAAAATTACTATTGTAGGAGGGTTTCAAATTATATGTTAAACTGGGCAATTTCATGATGCATCCATTTTGAGGTTTTAGGCCCGCAACCATAACATACTTCACTCGTTGGATTTTCACGAAGTAGTTGCATAAATACCCAGACCTTACTCAGGTACCACAAACAAATTTGTTATACTCATATAACCAAGACAAAAATTTCATTTTATACAGATCTGAAAAAAATATGATTAACGTGAGTAACCATCATTTTCCGCTTATACTATAACAAATTTCTGAAATGTTGTGCTGTAAGGTTTTTGGGTATAATCTCTCTACTGTGGGAAAAAAATGCTAGTGAAAATATACATGTAAGTAAAGGGTATTGGCATTAGTGGGGCTCAATACCTCATAATATAATCTCCTTAAGTGCTCATATCTCTAATAATAGATTATTACATGTAGATTAATGGCAAAGACTACTTGTTTAAAATAGGGCTGTGCGTCTTTCGGATATTTTTTTAGACCGGATACCCCAAAATCTGGAAAGTTCGGATACCCGGACATCCATTTTCATTCTTGTTGAAAACATACTGTCCTTTGGTGTACAAATACTGTAAAAATGTTAACAAAGTCCCGTTATGGTACAGAGGATACCATATTTAATTCAATCTTTATTAAGTACCAACATCTTGGTGACAAAATATTGTGTTACTGAAAATTGTTCTCACTTCAAAACCGTAAAATTGCTACAAAGTGTCTTTCTTTAATAACCCAACGACAAATGTACCATATACGCAACAAAAGCTAATTGATCAACGCGCACGACCGGTGTGCACACCATACAACGGCCTCACAGTACTGCAATGACTGTGGGAGTGACTACCCATCAGAAGAAAATGATCACTGGTGTGTGTGTGTGATCAGAGCGCATGCGTATAGCAAAGTTAACGGATATTTCATGTCACAAACACATGTTGAATAATGTCATTGGTCGATCAAACATTAGGCCGGGGAACTAACCCGTTGTGGGAAACAATTCGTAATGGCAATGCCTTGGCCCCCTGGCCCTACATTCTAAGCGAGATATCCTGCTTATATCATGTTGGCTTTGGATAAGGACATGATTTTGCATACTAAAACTGTGCTGTGTGTAAACTAACAAACTGCAATATAATATGAATCTAAAATCAGAACTGAATATTAATTTGTTTCTATCTGTGAACTTTGGTTAAGTAATTCAATAAACCTGGTTTTCCTTAAAGAATGGTTATAAGAGACCTGGCTAGGAATAATTAAAAGAAACAACAAATACTACTTTTAATAATAAAAAGCTAAACAATGATTTTAAGGGTGGAATTTTCCAGGCCCGATATTTCTCTTTCAAAATAATAATAATATTAATAATGTGGACTTATACTTGACGTACGTATCATAAACTGATTGCTCAGGGCATGATATATTATTACCCTGCTCATCAGGCATAGAAATCATTCTGAAACAATCTCAGCTCCCTGGGATATACAGCTCAATTACTTTGCCATTTGGCGCATATAGGAGCCTAATCAGCTTTAACAACCAACTCTGTCTCCCACAGATACCCATTTACCCCTTGGTGGAGAGAAGCCCAATTATGTTAAGGTGTCTTGCTCAAGTACACCAAATTGCAGTCACGGTCCGGATTCGAACTGTACATTCTGACGGCTCCAGCCATCAGAACCTGAATCGATGCTAAAAAACCCATCGCCATGGCACTCCACAAATCGATTGATTGTTGCTATCATTAATAAGTTTATAAATCATGTTCACTTTAGTGGCAGTTATGTGGGCGTTCATTGCCAGGAATACCAACATGTTCATGTTATCAGGCGTTAAGCAGCTCGCTTTGCCGTGACTTCGATGGAAAACACCCGTTCGAGGCACTGACTTTGCTGGAATATGAATACTTCTTGGCGATCCTTGGAAGCGGTAAACGAACGGCATTTGACCTGACGGCATGGATCTTCACTGAGCCCGGCTGGTTTGGTTTCAGGCGGTGACCGACTTTAACTCCCTTTTTATGTCTTTCTTTGGGCTCGTGTCTGTGTCAGCAAATGTAATACATAAGAGGCTTTCCGGTATCGGTGGGTAATAAAATATAAAAATGTTGGTGATATGCTGAGGATGGTCGGTGTACATCAAAATAATTATCAGTACACAACAAACAATTTCGGTTGCCTCAGTTCTTTTGGGAACTAATTACTACTCAATTGAAGTTCCACATGGTGTCACCGCAATTAGTCTTACCTAAAAAACCAATTTCAACACCACTTTTTATTAGGACAACAATTAATGGACATCCCCTATAATAAAATCCTCTCTATCATGGTGCACCTCCCAGTGCAGACATAAAGCTTATTATTCATGTCCCACTAATCCAGTACTATTTAAAATAGGCAGAAGCTTGTTTACATCACAAACACTAGTTTGATACTTTGTTTGTAGCATGTCACTAGCCAGATTCTTTGAGTCTTAATGATTGGATACAATGTATCACAAACAGTTGAACGAAACATATGTAAAATACTACAAAACCGTTATCAAGTGTAATCTCTTGAATAAAATTGCTCCTGGGGAAAAAGTGTAAATATTACGTGTAAATAAATAATAATAATATGTGGTTTCTTACAGCACACGTATCTAAGTGGTGCTCATCAGTGTCATTGGCAGAGCAGTCTAGCGCCCGAACTCAAGTTCTGGTGTTGCCAGCGGCAGGTGGGTTCGGGCCCCGGTCGTGACTTACTTGTGTCCTTTGAGCAAGATACTTAACCATAATTGCGCCGTCACTTCCGGATGGGACGACAAGCCGTAGGTCCCCGTGTGTTGTATAATGCTACATAAAGTGGTTAATCGTGCGGTCTAGCACAGTGAACTCAAGTTCTGGTGTTGCCAGCAGCAGAGTGTGGGTTCGACCCCGGCGTAACTGCTGTGTCAATGAGCAAGACACTTAACCACATCGTTATTCTCTTCACCAGGGGTTAAATGGGTGCCTGAAGGCAGAGATGGTTTTGCTCTATGCGCTAAATGGCAACCATTGAACTGTATACTCCCCCAGGGCTGGATGGTTTCAGGAATGATTTATGAGCCTTGTGAGCTGGGACTGTGTATAGTCGCGCGGGCACGCCAAAGTTGGTGGATACGTGCGCTATATAAATCTATACATTGTCTGTTATTATTATTGTATTGTGTGCTCCTGCTCATAAAAGGCTCTTGAAGTCGTTTCCTAGCTCGCCTCTGGGAGTATCATCCGGCCTGCCCCAACACATAAACTAATCAACCAACTCTGCCCTCGCGGGTGCTGTTTAAACCCCTGGGTGGGCGCAGTATGATTGAAGTTGTGCTGGCTCAGGACACAAGTAATCTGGGATTCGAACCACGTTCTGCTCTGCCTGGAACAGTCCAATAACTGAACCGCTCATCTGACACTCCGATATGGCTTTTGATGTAACATTGTTCAATAGTCAAAGATTTCTGTTCACCCTTCGAAATTTACGTTAATTTAAAAAAAATCGTTTACGGGTACTCGGAACCCTTAAAATGTAACCAGGTAACGGTTTTGGTCGGGTATCCGGATGCCTGAATACCACATCCCTAGTTTAAAATGTTGGGGCCTTTCGTTTGCGCTGCTGTTAGATAAATTTGATTTGCTCTGTTTTGGTATATTTGTTTTGTTGAGGTCAATTTAATAGTGAAAACGTGATCGTCCTGAGGGGACGATCAAACATACTAATTCAAAACGTCGAGTTGTAACATCCAGTTCTTTTCAGAACTAATTACCACTCAATAGAGAATTTCACATGGTTCGCATATCATCATTTCATATCAGAAATATAAGCCGAATTAGGAAATACTTGAATAAAAGTGCTGCTGAACAAATTATACATGCGTTTGTCACATCACGAAAAACTGACGCAGGAATGCTCTCGCTTACGGTCTTCGCAGAATCAAATAATAAGTAGCCAACTGTACAAAAACACAGCAGCTCGTGTTCAGCGACTTTGTCCAGAATCATGCCATATCCGCCAATCTTGAAAGAGCCACACTGGCTTCCTGTTTCACAAAATTGTTTTTAAACTTACACCGTGTTCTAAATCTTTTAATAACATTGCTCCAATTTATATTTCTAGACTTCTTAAAGTCTACCTCCATCACGCAGTTTGGCTCCAGCAACATGTCACTCTCAAAACTTCAAAAACGGAACTGGGGTGATAGGTCGTTTTCTGTCGCAACTCCGAGACTCTGGAATCATCTTCCCAACTAAACTCAAATCTTGTCATAGTATAACCAGATTCAAGTCGATGCTTAAAAACTCATCTTATGTCACAACTCTTTAAGATGATGCATATTTGTAATTACATTAATAGGTACATGTATCTCGGTATAATTTGTTTTCTAATACATCATTATATTGTTTGTATTAATGTTTTTCTTTTTGTTTCCGCGCCAGAGCGCCCAGCAAGTGGATATATTGCCGCTAAAAATACTATTATTATTAATTGGTGTCACCACAATTAGTCTTACTTCCTATGCTAGCTTCTAAGTTTCTGTGATTGTTGTGGTTAATTCAATTTCAAAATAACTAAATTATGAAATATATAATAAAGACCCATATATAGTTTTGAGGGCTTACCCGCAAGCCAAACGATATAAGAATACATACATCACTAATACATCCAATTCAAAATTTACTTCGTACCAAATTGAATAATTTAATAATTTTTTAAATAAACTGACAAAATTTGTCGTCAATCCACCTTGCTTGCCGTCATATAACCCCAATTCAAAATTAAAATAATAATTTTTTCTGTACTGCATAAGAATTATCACTAATCTCTACGCCATGCAAAACTCAAAAAATGAATGAAATAATAAAATCGACATACTCATTAATTGCAAGTTTGATTCTGAACAATCAGCTAACAGTAGTCTTACTTATCCTCTTCACCATGCAAAGCTACAAGTTTTACCTGTGATTATTTAAAGGTTTAATTCAATTCAAAATAACTAAATTATGAAAGATATAATGAATTGCCAGCGCATCACCAATTCATCAATTTAAAATTTTAGCAACTATAATTAAATATTTTAATAATTTAACAGTTAAAAATTGTAATCACCCAATTTCAAGAACAGAAATCATTTTTATTGCTACATAGGTGTATCTCTAATATGTACCGTATTTCAAAACCTCAAAAAAAATGAATGAATAATAAAATCGGTAATTATATTAATTGCAAGTTTGATTCTGAACAATCCAGCTATTGTTTTTAAATAAATACATAGAATTAGCTATTTAGACTTCTTACCAACAAAAGAACCTGATATAAATATGAGCAAAGTTGTTATTGGGCCCTTTAACGTTTTGCGGGTTCTTTTCTCCAAAGGTAGGTGAAGAACATGGGTTTGACACATAAGATAATAACTAGTATTTTACTCTTATTTTTAGTGCTAAAAATGATTATAATATAACAAATTGATGTTACTGGACAAGGTTGAATTTTTTCTTCCATGTTTGTATCGGGGTTATCCCAAAATTGTCAATATTTTGTATAGCATCCCGTAAGCTAAACTCCATTGTGAACCTTGGAGAAGGAGGGGGGGGAGGTTGTTAAGATTAAGCAAAATTGCACAGCGTATAACCAACATGGGGTGTAGGTATTAAGGTTCTTGATGCTCTGTGGTGCAATCTGGGACATAGTCTTAAACATAAAATCGTAAAATTACAAATATTTAAATATTCGGTTATTCGGCACAACCCTAGTTTTTAAATTGTTTTAATTTATAATTGTTTTTAATTTTTGTTCTCTTGTGTTGCTACTCTGAAAACTTGTTAGCAAATTTGAATGATCCACAACCGTTGATCCAAACTGTTTTGTTTGCAATTCATTAATTCTTTCGAAAACATCAAGGTATATATTGTCTTACCAGATAATTCTTTTTGGTATCCGTTTTTTGTCACCATTTTGTGCCAAAAGATCAAGGTGTTTTCTTGTGTGACGTTGTGAAACTGGATCATCCATTACAGTACAAGCAGATGGGCACCATATGTAGTTTCAACATGAAGGCAAAACAAATTGTGATGAATAAACTGATTGTGAATGATTCTGCAAGTTTACTAACACATTGGGAACACAATGTATGACTTGTTATAATTTACTTATATTTGTATTCGGGTGAATATAAACCATCCTTCTTTCTGCATTTATAGTTGTAAGATATCAAATTTTTGATGCGTAGCTCACGCAGCGCCTCATACAGCAGGAAGAGCTTCTACCACCATCTTCTGAAACTCGGGTTGTGCATCTCTGCCCACCACCGACTGACTTCTCCAAACTGTTTCTTGACTTTGTAAAAACCCGGTACTATTCAGACATGTGTCGTATAAGCCAAACAACACTCTTTCCTCCTTGATGCTTGACATCATCCAGTTGCTTGTTATCTTGTCGGTCCGGTCCCACAGCCAAGCTTCTCACTGAATGGCAGACACCCGGGTTTGGCAGAACTTTTGTAACTTTGTCTAGTGGTCTTTGTTGTCAGGTCGTCGCCAGCACACTGTAGATTTCAGGGCCGAGTGGTGGTTACATATTCATGGAGGTCATGCAGAAGTTTGAATTGATTCGCACCCCAATCTGGAGAAGCCCTGGTCAGCTGGGATACAATTCGTGAGGCATAGATGCAATAGATTTTTACGAAGGGTGTCTGATAAGGAGAACATGATGATAGCCTCGTGGTATCTGTGTGCCAATTTCCCATCCATGACGTGACCAGGGTCCTTACACCGAGAACAAAGGAGACTTGCCTGGCCATGGTTGCTCAAAGACCTTCACAGGTTTGGGGTATCATGCTACCACAATCGAGCATGTGTGTGCTTGGAGGTGTTTCGCTCAGGGCCCAAACAATTGCGGCTGATATATACATTACCACAAAGGGCGGCATCTGGGACTTGGGAAAGAGATCGATGTGAACACAGTCGACAAAAGATCGTACAGTACGCAAACAAATCCGCTTCTGGCCCGCTTTGGATCGTCAGTTTTGACTCCTGTTTAAATCGTGGAACCTGTTATAACTGGAAGATTGAATACGGTGGTTGCAGAATCAAAATTCAACTAACACAGAGAACAACAGCACAATTGTCTATGCCGCTCACGGTCCTTTTGGCTACTGCTGCAAATACTACGTCACCTTGATCGGCTGTGTGCTGCTGCGCTGCGACGTGCAGCCAGCCTCTCAGAAATGAAGATGACTCATGGGCGTGTATTCATCCGATCACACGCTAGGTCGTGTAGAAACATTTGGGGTCCGTTCGGTACGTTGATTTTTTTTTTTCGCTGCTAAACCAGAAAAACTGGAAGGCCCTGATTTGCCACGGATTCGACAGGGACGCAGAGGTCGAGGTCTTTTATTTGAGAGTGTTGCGGGCTCCATCGGCGTATTTAAAAATATTGAATACGGCATGCCATCGACTCGCCGCCTTATTTCAAAGGGTCCAGTCCGTGCCTGGCTTTCTTCGGACGAAAAGGGAGGACATATGCTTCAAAGGTATACATTTTTAGAGGGCTTTACTAGGGGAAGTTCTCATAATGAAATCATTGAACTGAGTGATGTCATCATGTCCAACAAATTGAAGTAAATGGTTTGTCATCCAAACCTCGTCGCCTTCTACTATTACTAACCGTGTCATGAGCAAGTAAGTTTATTTTCCCATTATTTTCATTTTTTTTAGTCGTTGTTCAAGTAAGTTTGAATTTAAAAAGATAATGTGATTATTTAACTCACCGATTTTATTTTCTGTGTCGCTAAGGTAATGTGCCGTGTATACATTGTGTCAGTTTGCAAAATAGATTGAAGAGGGTTGAGTATTTTCTTGCAATGCATTGACTGTTCTACTTTTTTTCTACGTTTTGAATCTTGCTGTCTCGTAGTGCATTCAGTGAATTTTTGCTGATATTATTATCCTGAATGAATGAAATACACAACAAAAAATGTTATTAAAATTAACTTTGTGTGTTTTCACCCTGTTTACATATGTACTCAATTTTCACTCATGGTATTACATATTTAAAAACGATTAGCCGTCACTCACCTTCAGACATTGTTTGACATTAGATTTACTTACTAAAATGTGTTTGAGTAGTATTCTTGACTCGCACCTTGATGTCTTGAGGATGTTGTCAAGCTTTAGCAGTGGGGGATTTGCGATGAATCTGGGAGCTGTTTGACATTGCTGACTTCGTATTTTCTCCTATGTAAAAGAAAATAGAAAAGTTAATTGTGGATTCAAAATCCTCGATATTAAAGAATTTCTGTATGTGAAAAATCAGTTGATAAACAAAACTATTTTTTAAAGCTGAATTCAACCATAACCTGTTCTGGTTGTTCTCCCAGTGCATTTATTTCTTTAACGTGACGCAGCTACATCTCAACATTTATGTCGTCATTTAGGAGAGCTACTACAAGTGCCAGTTAATCTTAAGGTAGTCCCATCTCGGCGGTGATCTCTTTCACCGCTCTTCGGCGAATGGACGTCAGATTTCACAGCAGAAGTGGCGCTCTCTAACAAAACCATCACGGAAAAACTGAGTTGTCGTTTCATCAGTTGCGCCGGAACCACGCAACGTGCAGCCTGTTATAACTGGAAGAAAACAAAATTCCAGCTAACACAGGAAACACATTGTATTCAGATGGGAGGAAATGAAAAACATTACCATAATGTAGAAATTTTAAAAATGTAGATTAGGTATTCTATGTGAAGCAGTGCATTGCATGAACACAATCTGTACAAACATCTGTACACAAAAATGTTTCACTTATTATTAATATTGTCCTAGCCACCATGTGCTACTATAAATAACCGACAAATACGGGCACTTTATGGTTCAAACATTTTACCTTTCATGCAGAATCAGATGGATATAAGTTTCTGGGGTTCTCCAGAATTCCAAATAATTGTTTTAAATAAATTTTGTTTGTTTTATTCACATTCATTATTTTATTTTCTTCGAATTTAATTTAATTAGTCACAATGTTATAACAACCAACCATAGCCATGTGGTCTATCTCTACGTCCAGAGGAAACAGTTGGGTATATGTATATATTATGCCTGTCATTCCATATTGTCAGGGTGTGCCTTTTTAACACTGGTCCACTATGATAAATGCTGGTTGAAATAACAGGTATAGACTACTCAAAACCCTTTCTATATGTTGTCTGGAGGGCTTGTCAAGCATATTCTACTGAAAACTTGATCAACATCAATCACTGACAATAATATATGTACATGTAAGGACTTAACGATAATGTCTGTCGTCATGCTTACATGTATGTTAAACTATTATGAAACAATTTCATGGTCACATTATATTTTTTGAGGTTTTGGGCCACCCCATGTGCCATAACACATACTTCACTCGTTGGGTTTTTTTTTCACACAGTAGTTGCATAAATACCCAGACCTTACTCGGATACAAACAAATTTGTTATACTCTATGTAAGACAAAAAGTGACATTTATTACGAATCTGAAAAATGTAGTTAACGTGAGTAACCATAATTTTTCTCTTATGTAGCTACATGCACATGTAACAAATTTCTGAAATATTGTGAGTAGTAGGTTTCGTTAACTCATATACTGTGGAAAAAAAATGCTGAGAGTGAAATATATACATGTAAATGTAAGTAAGAAATTATGGCACGGTTAAGAGTGGCTCAATGCCCTCATAAATATGGTAACCATGAAATTGTACTCTCATAAACTTATGTACGTGTGGGTGTACATGTAGATTAATGGCAAAAAGACTACTTGTTTGAAATAGGGCTGTGTCATTTTCGGATATTTTTGGAGACCAATACCCCAAAATCAGGAAAGTTCCGATACCCGGATACCCGTTTCATTCTTGTTGAAAACATATGCACTCCTTTGAGTGTACAAATACCATGTAAATGTTAACAAAGTTAGCCTTTATAGTACAGAGGATACAAAAAGTATAACATCTTGGCGACAAAATATTGTATTTACTAAAAGTTACTAATGAAATCCCTTGGATTGATTCTTATTTGGCTTTTTATATTATAGTTTTATTATATTGTGTGATTAGGCAAACAAAAAAAAATGTTGAGTTGCCCTCCTGCCGAAACCGACTTAAAGTGCTGAAATCTCTTGGGTCGGGGTTTTTTTTTTTTTCCCCCGTCGTTCATAGGCCCTGTTATTACAGTAAGAACTTACCAATTTCTGTGGCATAAACATAATACGTTTGATTTGTGAAATTTTCCACTTCAAATTTACCGGTACCCAAGACTCCAATCTACATATTTCCAAATCGAATAGCCCCGGTCCTCGCACATGGTGCGCTGCCTTCGCACTTACACTGTGTGCCAACGATTGCGACTCAAATCTACATGTTTTTTCCCAATCGAATGGCCACTACATGTTTTTCCACTGTATGTCAATGAGTAGTTGCGACTCAATCTACACGTTTTTCAAATCAAATGGCCCTCACATGTTGTGCACTGGCTCCCCCACTGTGCGCATTAGTATTTTATTGTGGGAAGGTGAAACTTCTCAGACCTCAAGACGCTTTGTGCATAATTCAAGGTAGTCCCTGACCAGTATGTGATAGATTTGCAGAGAGAAAGGCCAAGACGCCGATTACGAAAGACCAAGGCGGCCAGCAGCGCATCAACTAATAGTTGGATTTTGATCTTCTGCTACCTTTTAGATGTTTGAAGTGTTTTGTAGATTTTCATATAAGAAACATAGTTTTAAAGACTTAGATCAAATTTCCACCCAAAAATGTGCTTTGGGTGATTGAGATCGAGGCTGATACTCTTTTTCAAATTGTTCACTTTTCAAAAGTCAAATTTCAAGAAGTTTGAAGTCAAGAAACTCAAAATATAAAATATAGATTGTGGAAAGATTAAAATATAAACAAACAACAAGAACCTGTGTTTAACAGTACAAATTACCAACAAAATGTGGGATAACAGTTCTTTATTCCTGATAGCAAAATTTTATTAATTGATAAGGTAGCACAAATGTCTTAATATCATATGTCAGCCAATAGGATTGCATAAAGTTTCTGGAACAAAACAGTATACTGAAATACAAGTGTGTAATGTTGAAATAAAGTTTGTTGAAACATTAAAAAAGGTACTTGTGCATACTGCTAGATCATAGTCTTTGAAAAACATGGTATGTGGTTTTCGGTTCCCAGCATTTCAATCTTGAAATGACAGTCAGGGGGAAAAAATCGACTGACCAGGCCCTTCAAATATTTTTTTACGGAGAGGCAACTCAACATTATTTTTTGGCCTTATGTTTGGCAGCATTATGGAGAGCCACTAGATTTGTGATTTGGTTCATTTTGGTAATCTACTACAGAGTGCTGTCAACATTCATCATGTTCTATGTATTTATATATTTTCTCTAAATGTTTTTACCATTGTGTTTGATTGTTTCGCCCTGTGAACATGATAAATAATAAATGAAATGAAATAAAAACCGTAAAAATTGCTTGCTACAAAGGTATCTTTAATAACCAACTGATAATGAAACCAATTTCAACACCACTTCCTTTTATTAGGACAACAATTGATGTGGATGTCCCCGATAATGACAAAAATCCCTCTATTAACACATCGCATGGTGTACACTCAGGTGCTGACTATAGCAGCAGTTATTGTCCGCTTAATTCCCAATTACTGAGCCAGACAATAGGACAAAACATTCCATCCTGAGGCAGCTAGTTTAATACTTGTTTGTGCAGCCAGCATGTCACAGCCAGGCTGTGACTGAGTCTTAATGATTGGATACAATGTAGTCACAAACAGTTGGACAAAAGTGTATATGAAAATGTCTGTAAAATACTACAAAGGCATTATCAGAGTCGTAATCTCTTGAATGAAATTTGCGCCTAAAAGTGTAAACATTACATTGTTCAATAGTCAAAGATTGCTGTTCACACCGCTGAAATGGAAAAAAGTCCCAATTTAAAAAAATCGTTTACGGGTACTCAGAACTGAAAAATGGAACCAGGTAATGACAACTTCTGTCTGGTGTCGGGATACCTGGTACATCCCTAGTTTAAAATGCTGGGGCCCATTTCACTGAGCTGCTTTT
This sequence comes from Zoroaster sp. YZ-2022, assembly GCA_029582265.1. Classification (NCBI taxonomy): domain Eukaryota; kingdom Metazoa; phylum Echinodermata; class Asteroidea; order Forcipulatida; family Zoroasteridae; genus Zoroaster; species Zoroaster sp. YZ-2022. The sequence goes on along the minus strand of JAQQFT010000490.1, from coordinate 2,067 downwards.
AGCAGATAAATTTGATTTGCTCTATTTTTTGTTGTATTTGTTTTTGTTGAGGTCGAATTAATAATGAAACAGTCGTCCTGAGGACGATCCAGTATACTCTGAATCGAACTGTCGAGTTATGTAACCTCCAGTTCCCTTTTCAGAACCTAATGCTACTTCTCAATAGAATTTCACATGGTGTCACCACCAATTAGTCTTGTTGGCTCTCTGTACCATGTGCAAAGCTACAAGTTTTACCACCCTATGATTGTTTATGGTTTAATTCAATTCAAAAATAACCTAAATTATGAAAAGTATCCATAAAAGATTACCGCATCATCAATTAAATTTAGCAACTATAATTAAATAATTTAAGAATTTTTAAAAAGATTCAAAGCAAAATTTAATAAATCTCCCAATCCACCTTGCCCCATAATCATCCATCACCAATTCAAAATTATAATCATTCATCACCCAATTCAAAATTAAAAAAATCATTTTTCTGTACTACATAAATTATATCACTAATCTCTACTGCATGCAAAACCTCAAAAAATGAATGAATAATAAAATTAGTAATTATATTAATTGCAAGTTTGATTCTGAACAATCAGCTGTTATTTAAAAAAAAAATATATAGAGAATTAGCTGTTGCAAACTGCTTACCAACTTAAAGGACCTGTAGTATAAATGCAAAATAATAGTTATTGGCCTTACGTTTTGCGAATTAACAAACTTTATATTAAGAGTGCATTAAACGATGAAGCAGTAAATGTTAAATTCATAGCAAAAGTGTTTAGTTAAATAGAGCATGGGGGCTGTTTATATAAGCAGAAGCTTGTTAAAAACAGCCATACAGACAAAAACACAAACAAAAAGGACAGACAGACAAGAGACAAGACACGATACAGAGTAAATATACTGATGACAGAGGCAATTAAAATAATGAAAAAATATCAAAAGGCTATTAAGCAAAAAACAACAGACTAACAAAATTTAGATATGTGGATAATGTGAAACACCAATGGAAGAAAAAATATATTTGGGAGGAGGCTAATATGCATAATGAGAGATAGGGACTCGTTTGTATTTAAGCTTAAAAGAAGACAAATGACGACACCGCTGAGATCTGATATTTTCATCTATGGCATTCCACACACACGAGGTAAAGAGGAGAACGAATGGTGTTCATAGAATAAGAGGTGCGAGATTGAATGGAACAAACAGATTGGTACCACAAGGATCTTGTGGAGTGGCTATGGGTGTCTCGAACTAGAAATTAAGAAGGAAGAAAACTTGGGAAGAAGATTATGAGTGAACTATACATACAAAATCCCAAGTATGGAGTTTATTAATGTATCAACCATGGTTTGCTCAAGAGAGGCCTTCACAGATTCGTGGAAGTATCCTGTGCTACCACAATCGTTAATAATGTCTGTGAGGTATTTTACGCGCTCAGGGCCATACTGTGAGGCTGATGTATACATTTCAAAAGGGTGTAGGCATCTGGGACTTGGGAAAGAAATCGTCGAACACAGTCACGACAAAAGATCGTGCAACACACACCAGAAATGAAAATCCACTTCTGGCCGCTTGGATCGTCAGACATTTTCACTCTTGTTTAAAACGATGGAACCTGTTATAACTGGAAGAAACAAAATTCAAACTAACACAGAAACAACATTGTTGTATTCAGATGAGGAAATGAAGAACGATTACCATAATGTGAAATTAAAAAATGTAGATTAGGTTTACTATGTAAAGTAATGCTTTGCATGTACAGTACATTATGTTGTGCTGTGCATTATGTGAGAACATAATCTGTACAAACACCGCATCTGTGTACTACAAATGTTTCACTTATTAATTGGTCTCTAGCCACCATGTGCTACTCAAATAACCCGACAAATACGTTTTATGGTGTTAATGGTTCAAACATTTTCTTTCATGCAGAAATCAGGGATGTAAGTTTTCTGGGTTTTCCAGGAATTCCGTAATTTGTTTTAAATAAAATTTGGTCTGTTACAATTCATTATTTTGAAACATTTAGGGTTAATTGACCAAAAATAAAACCATAGGGCCCCACTC
>JAQQFT010000049.1:0-62324 GCA_029582265.1 Zoroaster sp. YZ-2022 | reverse complement strand
CCCGTTTTTTCCCCCCCAAAAAAATTTCATTATGCCAAAATTTCATTTTTGCAAAACATTTTTGGGAAAATCCGGAAAACCCGGCGAAACTACTCCCAAGCTAAAGGAACCATTCGATTGCGGTCGATGTTTTGAAACTTGCTGTATCTGCAACATCGTGTCCCACCTTCCATACAGCTGGGCCCATGGGAGCGTTTGATCTGCCAAACTTCACAGATTTGCGAAAAAACCCATGGCATGGGTATATAGTGAAATGCAGCTGGTGGCGCTGAGAGCAGGAATGCGCCCCGGGTCACAAATTGCAACCTTTTTTCCCAGATCGCATACTATTCCCCGGGCCTACCCGGGGTTGTATTGCCGCGGGGTGCAAGGTTGGTATTGATCGATCGTTGTCTGCCTTCAAGGTATGTTCATGTCGTTTGCATGCTGATTCCCTTACTAAAGGATCTGAAAAATATCCTGTCTCTTTTACTTTCCCCCAAATTTACCAAGGTCATTATTAACGTTCATACAAAAGCCTACTATTCCCACAAAACTCATTGTCAAATTGACAAATTTTGAAATAGTCAAATGGATTCACTGTATTTCAATTTTTTTTCAAATACATCTTGGAAAAAAAAAACAAAAGTCAACAAAGATGTGAATGTCACTGAATGGGTTTGTACATCATTATTATATAGAACCTAAATTGTTTCAAAATGGCGGTTTGTGTATGGTATGGGTTGATTTTTCCTTGATAAAAAATAATGAATAATGAATAATAAAAAAAAACTCACCAAATTTGAAAAAGGCTAGAAACTAGTAATCAACTTTCTTGGCTAGGCCCTACTATTTTTAGTTTTACTATCATTTAAAAGACAGCCTAGGCCACCGATGGGCCAATTTACTGAGGCTATTATTTTATCAATAAGTCTCTATGATGTCAGTCAGATCATCAAACTTCTTTAGAAAACTCATGTCACGAAATTGTCCCATTGAAAAAAAAACCAAAAAAAAGTAAGTCTACTAACTAGGGAAAGATTACCCCAATGGTGTTCAATTGAGAAAATGCAACATGTTACTTAGATACATGATAGATACATTTGATTTTGAGTAACAAATACAAAAAACTAAAACAAATGGGTTTGAATTGAAATACTGATGTTGTGGTTATGACAAGGTCAAGTCTAATGTGGACAATAATTGAGTTAGTTTTACTCTCACATTTTTTATGAATATGGGTTTAATTCAAACACTTTAAGTTGTGGTAATGCAAGTAGTAAAACTAATGGGGACAATAATTGAGTTAAATTTTTACTTTCACACTTTTATGAATATTGGTTTGAATTTAAACACTTTAAGTTGTGTAATGAAAAATTTAATAAAACTAATGTGGACAATAATTGAGTTAATTTTACTTTCACACTTTTATGAATATGGGTTTGAATTTAAACATTTTGTTGTAGCTAATGACAAGTTAAGTAAAACTAATGTGGACAATAATTGAGTTAATTTTACTTTCACACTTTTATGAATATTGGTTTGAATTTAAACACTTTAAGTTGTAGCTAATGACAAAGTTAGTAAAACTAAGTGGACAATAATTAGTTATTTTTACTTTCCACTTTTATGAATATGGGTTTGAATTAAACACTTTAAGTTGTGGCTAATGACAAAGTTAAGTAAAACTAATGTGGACAATAATTGAGTTAATTTTACTTTCACACTTTTATGAATATTGGTTTGAATTTAAACACTTTAGTTGTAGCAAATGACAAAGTTAAGTAAACTAATGGGGACAATAATTGAGTTAATTTTACTTTCACACTTTTATGAATATGGGTTTGAATTTAAACACTTTAAGTTGTGGCTAATGACAAAGTTAATAAAACTAATGTGGACAAAAATTGAGTTATTTTTACTTTCACACCTTATTAGGTTTTTGAATTTAAACACTTTTTTGGGGCTAATGACAAAGTTAAGTAAAATTTGATTCAAAATGATAGTCATCACTACAGAAACATTGAACAAAAAAACTACAGTCAAAGCTGATAACTGTGTTGAATGTTTGGGACAGGTCACAAATTTAAAAATCCTCTCTGTTGTATATCTTTTTGTTATAGATTTGCACTGAGTTTAAAAGGATAACAACGCCCCTTTGGCAACTTTTCAATCCAGAATTGACAAACACACCCCAAAGCTTCGAACCTTTCCGGGAAAAGAGGTCCCAGGCAAAGAAGATCAAGAATTCCTTGAAGGTTCAGACCAGGTAATTGTCATTCCTGATATTTTGTTCTTGTAGGGCAAGGCAATTTGACCTTGATAAGGGGCACCTCAATGATGAAATTGTACATGTGGTACAGGTGGTACATACACCATCTTTGCATCATGTGAAGATCTTTAACTATTCTAGAAATCGTAGGTTTGGTTTTTCCCCATTTGACCTTTATTTTGGTTGAAACCGGAAGTTGGTTTAAACATTACATTTTAATTGCACAGAAAATTTAAGAAAACTAAACAAATCTGTCAACATTTTCTCATCAACCACCCATTGTTTATTCACAACAAACATTCAATTTCTAGTTTATTTCTTTTATCAGAACAAGTGTACTTTAATTTAAATTTTAAATTTATGTCGATGGAAGGTTAAGACCTGTGAACTGTCACTATGTTGATTCTTTAGAAAGGACATACATTATACCGTACATGCAGCTTATAAACCACTCTTTGTCCATCCTCCCAACAGAATAACAGCATACATGTCCGACGGGTAGTGTCAAAGGCCTCTGGAGTTCTGAACGAGGACGTGGAACTTTATTTAAACAGTTCTCGGTTAGTATTAATGAGTATTTAAGCAAATCTTGACCCCTTTTGATTCTGATTGTGAACAGATGTCACAATAATGTGTTTTATAGCGCATCCTTGTTGATTCTCCATCTTGATTGGTTAAACACTGTCACGTGGGGTTCACTAGCATAGTGCCTAGACTGTCGTAAAGCATGAACTGGTCAAGCGTTTTGTGTTCACCTTTCACGTCGGATCTTGATTTTTTTTCATTCAAATCAATGTAACCAAACTGAGGCTTAAAGGAAAAAAAGTCTGGTACCTTTTTATAAAGAGAATCAGTATTCATTAATGCTACTGTACAGGGAAACCCAAAAACAGTGACGTATGATTGATAAAGTTCTACCGAGACAGGTCTGCCATGATGAGAGGCATTTTTAAGACCCTCCCCCAATCTTTTCCCTGCCCTCTAATAACATGCCACAACATTTTCATGAATGTTCATTTGAAGTGATAAAAAATAAAATCTACCGTGTTCTACCTTTGGGCAGGATCCCAAGAAGAGGACATGCAAAAGTTAAGAGAAAAGATGGGCATCTTTGTCAGCAAAAAGGAGGACAGAGAATGGGAGAGACCCGTGCAGATATCAATAATTGTGCTTGAGGGTGGAAGTTCTGACAGGGTAACGATGTTGCCACAGCATGGCCTGCTGTTTGGCTGCATATATGCCATGAACCCGTCATACCTAACTAACCTAAAATACTTTTGGAAGTCCTCCAGAAGGTTGTCATGGGTCTCGATGCATCTCGATTCGCCTAAAGTTCAGGCACTGCACACAAACTCTGTATTTAGTGTGGAAATAATCCATACAGTGTGTTGGTAATCTACTATTTTTCCCAACTGTTACTTTGGGAATTTGCCTTTCGATGTTTACAACAAAATTCCCGAATATTCATTTTTAAATCTGGGTCCACGAAGCGTTACCCTGAAGAATAACACCACAAATTAATGATTATATAAAGCTGTTGGTTAGTCAATATTTGTTTCTTCTTAAAACATTTGTCATGCAGGTCCAAACAATTTCAAATTACACTAAAAAAGAACAATTACCACAATATATTTCAGTACTGTGTCTGGTTAATGGATAAGAATAGCTTTTTCATTGAATGCATATATAAAGTTACCAGTTTTAGGTTACAAGTTTATGTTTTATTGTTAAAAACCTAATGCATATCTGTCTTGAAAAAAAATTTTTGGAAAGACCTACAGGGACCTTAGACCTTTCATCATGGTGTGCATCTTCCACACAGAGCAGTGTGACCAAAACCCAGGCTGGAAGGCCAAGTAGTCTATCCTTCACATTTCCAATGGATGAGGAATGTGACATAAATGCTCAGAGTGATGAAGTTCTGTTGATATTGTTTATATTGGGAAATTTCAAATTGAAATCATTGCTAAGTTATTGAGGCTTCAGATTTGGACTCAAAGTTATTATCTTATGATGTTGCTACATGCAGGCACAGTGAACACAATTGTAAAAACTTTCAGCTTTTTGGGTCTGAAATTAAATTAAATATAGATATGGAGGAGAACTATCTTACTTACTAAACATTTTCTTCCCAAAACTCCAAACAACAAAATCGAGACTTAAGTCAAATCTAGGGTTCAATAACTTAATGACTCGGGTCATCCAAATAGGTTGCAAAACATGACAAATGTATTCCTCCTCTCAATTAAATTGTGTATGGGTTAAATTCAGCTGGGAGTGTGTAGGGACCGGGCAGTACATGTACCCAATTTCTTAGAGTAATTATATTTTAGAAAATCGGTTTGTTAATAAACAAATGTTTTCATTGTTACTGCATAAACATGTTGTTCGACGTTTTGTTTTGCTTTGTATGTTTATAGGGCCGATTGGACGTTTTAAATTTTTGTAGGTTAATGTAATAAATTTAAGTATGATTAAATTGATACGTTCAAGTAAAGGTTTTTAAATGGGTAAGTAGAATATCAAAACAGAAGTTCAGTAAATATTACCAATAAAATAACCTTTCAATACTCAAAGTACCGACGTTGAAAAAAAACTAAATTTATTAAGTGCATTTAAAATACAATTTAAGTTCAATATACTTGAAATTTAAGTTACAATAACCTGGATTACAAGTTGAACTACTTAAACAAATTAAGTCATTAGGTTTTTAAAACTTATTAAGTAAGTTTAACATCATAGGATATAAGTAATATAAACAAAAAAGTTGTTGCAATAACACAATTTTATTGAAGCTGAAAGTACTTAAAATTGGGCAATTTTTTTGTCTTAATTTAATTAAGTAAATTCAATATCATGCAATATAAGTAATACCCAACTAAGAAAAATAAGTTGTAATAACACAATGTTGTTCCTTAACATAAATTTAACATCGCTGAATATAAGTAAAACATTGTGAGAAAACTAAGTTACAATAACTTTAAAAATTTTTGCAAGTTACAATAACTTAAAATTATTGAGTTGAAGGTATTTTTAATTTAAATTTGGGAACAAATTGCCTTAATTTTTAAGTAAACTGAAAGAAATATTTTTGAGTGTGGGTAGAGTCCCGTATTGACCATCCTTAATCTAAACCCACCAAACCAACAATTTCTTGCATGAGAAATTTCCATCGGATTGTCAATAGGAATATAAAGCAATATTAACATAAACTTTCGATTGCAGAAGATCCAAGGTTGTTGATTGAGTTCGAACAAATATATTCAAAAGATTGTGTAATCTTAGACCAAGCATGTCAATATTCCAGGTGCTGAGGATAATCTTCTTGAAACGGCAGTCGCTATCAATACTCACTTTGCTACACTTTGTAAATCAGCTTCCGCCACTGGGCGTTTAACATTATAGTACCCCAGCTTACCCACTCTGCTAACTCTCCACCTCATACAATATATCGTAGTCAGGTTATTAAGGCTCTCAGAACTTAAATACTTCCAAGCAGGTCATTCAAATGATTTACCTGTTAAATTAATTAAGGAATTTTCACATGAACTGGCTGAACCGCTAATCGTCATATTTAATACATTTGCAAGAGGAGTGCTTCTACCAACAAAACTGCAGTCATTACTCCTTGTACCTAAAAGAAACCAATATTACATCTTATGACCAATTACGTCCTATTTCATTATCGTCACGTTATCGTTGCCAGAGTTTTTAATCTTTTTTAGCTGAATGGATTATTCCTTGATATTTGCTCACATTGATGACATTAAACAGTTTGGCAACTTTAAGGATGCTCTACTGTACATTATCTTGTGAGATATGCTAAAATTTGTTCTGGAGGGACTAGATAAACCACAGGACACCTGCTCTATCTTGCCAATTGATTGGTTCCCACCAAGGCATTTGATCGAGTTAATCATTCCATTGTTATTTCCAAACTAATTCAATTAGGAGTACAGGGATCAATTATTCCTATTATTTGTAGTTTTTCTCACTCAACGAACCCAGTTATTACTAAACTTGGCTGCTATATTTCACCACACTTTTTACCTTGTATCGTGGAGTACCACAGGGCACTAAACTTGGGCCAATACTTTGTTTTAATCCTAGTCAATGATGTGGCCAATGATTGTCCTCAATAGATGGAAATATGTCGATGATTTAACTCTGGGTGAAGTCGTGGAGCAAAAAATCAAAATCATCAACACTTTTCTTTCCAAATTACCTTTTAACAATATTTCAGATTGAATTGTGAGCTTAAATGATGTTCTTCCGAAAACCTGTCAAGTTGCAACAATGACTATTTCTCCTTTTGAGACGGATAACACACAAAACCGATTTTATTCTCAATGGTGTTCAATTAAAATGTGATTTTGAATTTTAGACTTCTAGGAATTATTATTCAAAGTGATCTTAAAATGGAATTTGCATATCTCTGAAATTGTTTCAAAGCTTCCATCGTCGTTTGTATACTCTATGCATTTTGAGAAAACTCATGCAGGTGTTCCCATCCAAGATATGATTACTGTTGCATAAATCCTACATAAGGCCCTATATTAGGATATATGCCTCTCCAGTTTGGCATACAGCCATTACTCAATCCCAGTCGAAGAAAATAGAATTTGTCCAAAAAGAGCTGTTCAAATTATACTGGAAAGCTTAATACAATTACAATGAAGCTCTTGATTTGATCAAACTACCACCATCTCTTTGGCTGAACAAGAAGAAGAAACTATTTACTCTACAATTTTTGAACTAAACTTTTGAAATCAAACCGTCGTTAAGACAGTTGCTTCCACCTTCTAAATCTGAAACTAATTCCTAGGGTAGGGTCTTACGTAACATGTCTGGTTTAACTTAATTAAATGCAACACAGAGATACAGAAAATCAACCGATTCCCACAACTCGTTAAAATCCTGTAATAATTTTGTGTTTAATGGCAATTTAATAACAATCTCAATTGTAATTTTTTTTTAATCCAAACATGTTTGCTCATTAGTTATTATCCAAGTTTTTAAATGTTTTTACTTTTACTTTTAACTCTTTGGTCCCTTAATGTTTTGGGTGATTTAATTTATATGTAATAACATTTTTATCATTGTAAAATGCACCCTTCCAGCTACAGCTGTTGGTCATTTTGTCTTTGAATACCAATAAATAAAATAAATAAAATAAATTAAAAATATACGAGGTCGCAATGGCCGTTATACAAGTGTACAGTGTAAGTGTGTCGACCCCATCCGGGGACAGCGTCCTTCTCGCGTGTGCTCAATTTCATTGATCAGGAAATCAGTACAACAGCCTTGCCAAGGCTTACACTACAGATGCGCTAGCAAGGAAACACAATGGGCCTATGGACATCAATGGGCCGGACTTAATGGGCCCACGGACATACGCAATGGGCCGGACATACAATGGGGCCCAAACTGTCAGCAGACATAATGGTACTGGTGCGGATATTATGGTCCAGAACATACGTTTGTTTATGATTGCCTGGGTACCATAGGAGGCAATTCTGGGTATAGAAATTTTATAGAGGGATCATCACATGGACGATCATGAGCAGGTCCTGGGCACACCACCACGGGCTACACGCATAATACTACTAGTACTATGCTTTTTTTTTTGTTGAAAACCAAGGGGCCCCTATTGGCTCCTGGGCTGGGGCACATGCCCAGTTTGCCCGTGTGTAATCCGGTGCATGGGGTACATGGCAGGCCCATTGGGCACAAATTCACCACAGGCCCGCACGCGCATATGCTACTGGTACTATGCTTTTTATTTGAAAACCAAGGACTATTGGCTCCTGGGCCCGGGGCACATGCCCAATTTGCCCGTGCGGTAATCCGTGCATGGGGTACATGGGACTGACTGGAATAATTCTGCAACAACAACTTAAAACTGTTCATGGTCCACAAAGCACACATAATGCATGCTTATATTTTTCCACACATTGTCATACTCAAAAGTAGTAAACGCACTTTCCATTTCCTGCGAATATAAATATTCCAAAAACAAGATTTAAGCCTGTGGAGCTATTTTTGTATTTGAAATGAGCGAATATCTCAACTTTAATTCTGAGTTCTGTCCAATCACGAACTGCAGCCAAAGATTTGTCGTATAAGGATGTGAACTACATGTACTTCAAGGGCAGGCGTAGTATTTTGTATACCAATGTCATCTATACTACTAACAAATAAATTTGATGACATCGTTGTTCCCAACATTGATCGTGGATCTATAACAGATATAATGTGGTTGTACTAATTATTCTGTCTTTCATATATAAGAGATTTACGCGTTTAGCCAAAGTGCACCTGCTACAATGCTGTCTTTGCATGTTGCCGATACATGCAGATGTCTGCTAACCTACTACAACAGTTCCATTCACAATCACCTTACCTAACCATCAACAATGGTACTTATATACAGAGCCAGGACAGATTGTTAACGGTGAAACAATATTATTCACTTCATTGTTCTGGGCCGGGTAAGAGCCTATATAGCAGCATCGGGCATTATTGAGGGACAATTGGAAATGGGACAGTGGACAGTGGAGAGACAGCTGGGGCCATGTTCTATCCACACAACTGTCTTGGTAATAGTGGCAATACCCCCTTTTCAAGGAAGTAAAAAATTGAAAGTAAAATTAAATTATACATCACAAACTTGTAATAACCAACTATTTACTACTCAATAGAGAATTTGCATGATGTCACCGCAAACAGTCACATACCTTTTCCACCATGCAAAGCTGTAAGTCAAACGAGTTTTATATATGGTATAAAACCACATTAATGTGGCTGCCGCTTTGAGACACCTTGTCCCCACAGATGGTGGTGTGATTTCTTACTGTATTGTTAAGACCCATCCCACCAACCTTCCCTCCCAACTGACGCCAATCTTCCCGATAAATCCACCATCCCATTTGTATAATACTAATTATTAGGTTCAGAACATATTTTTACTTTGTTTTAAATGCGTGAAAAATAAAATAATGTGAGTATCAAAGTTTTTGTTTGAATGAAAATATTTCGTGCAAGACCTGAAAATGCTCAATAGGCTAATAGGGAGTCTGTAAAAAGGACAAATATAATAATCTGTGTGCTCTGAGTATAGATTTTTTTATGGGCGATAATTAGGGTGGACATTGCCATTACTGCTCCCATCAAAAATAGGGACATGTCCCCTGTTTCCCGTAATGCACCCACCCCCCCGCAGGATAAGCAAGTTCCCGCCCCCTTATATACACTCACTGACCAAAAGTATTGCAACATGCTCAAAATAGCACTTTACAGTAACAGGTGAGATGATCATTTAATCTGATTTCATCGATCGTGTATTACATAATTTCCGAACAAGAACAGTAAAAAGAACATTGACTTCAAAACACAGGCACTTTCAAGAAGTTTAAGCAGTGTAAAATAAAATAAAATAAATATTGTAAATAACAAAGTTCTCAAACTGAACTTTACGATGTGCCTCTCTCGGAATGGCCCGGCGATAAATACTGTTTGTAATGTAATGTAATGTTATGCGTGTTGCAATACTTATGTCCAGTGAGTGTAATACGCATCATGGAAAATGTATGTATAAAGTTCCTGATAATTTTGAGGTCCAATTTTCCCATCATTTCAAACCAGGCCACGGGTTTAATTACGTGTGTCTTTGGAGTGGACTTAACTCGCGGGATTATCACCGTCAAAAATGGCACTATAAATACCGTAGGGTTCAGAATAGTGATCTTCAAATACCTTATGAAACCAACATGAGCTAATTCATTCTCTTTACGAAGCATCCGTATTTTCCGAGTGTCTGATTGTGCGGGGCGGGGGGCAGGGGAGTGTTGGTTGTGGGGAGACTCCATGGGCAACTCTATTGGGCCAGCGGGACTCAAGGAGGTTGGTTATTGGAATGCACCGAGGAGAAGAGGGTTTCCAGAGTTAGGGGTTGGGGTGGTGAAATTGCTTTTGGTTGATTTTTTGTTTTTGTTCATGCTTGTTTGATTTTGTTTTCGAGGGTTTTCAGGAGTGGCCTGACAAAATGTTTCCGTAATAAATAACCATTACTAAAAAGACGAACGTGAAACAAATAATAAATAAAACAAATAAATAATTAAAATAGATATTCTCACTCCCAGTGACTTCATGCTTAGTTCCAAAAATGAAAGCAAGCACACCTCGAGACCACAAGGGGCGCACCTTCGTTTAGAACTCACTAGATGTTGATAAACCAAACCTCATCACGAGGAAGTCGGCTATAACGGTAGCATGGCCCTTTAGTATGGCAAAACAGCCAGTCAACTCGAAAAATGACATTTGAGAAAATTGAGTTTAAAGTTTGAACACGTGCCTTTTGGACACTTGAATCTGTTGGAATTGAATAAAGCATGAACATGGAAGACTATTTTAGTCTACATTCCTGCAAATTTTGGGAAACAAATCCTTGGATACGTTTTTGTAATATGATAAATTTCATGCACTTACATTCTTTTGCTGAATATTTAACCAAATCGTATTTCTAATACTTTTATGGCAAAACAGTGTATCTCAAGTTACATTTTAATTTCCATTATACGGTATTTATGGCAAACGATGTATCTTGAGTTATAGGTTTTTATACCACTCACATTGTTATGGTAAACCGATGTATCTTCGGATACACGATTTTAAATTCCGTTACATATTTATGGCAAAACGATGTATCTCCGGACATGGATTTTATTTAACTTACATTTTATTGTAATACGTTTGAGTTAAAACATTTCCTTTTGTGAAACAAATTGGCAATAAACAACAACCAGAATTGCTTATTAATTTATTTAACACAATTCATGATATTACATAAAGGAGAATGATCATTGGGAACAAATCATTTCAAAAATATATCATTTATACATCATTATGAGATGGGTATAATGATGTTGATGATTTTGTGGATGATGGTGGACGGACGGGTGATGATGGTGATGATGATAAGGAAAACTTATGTGCACGGTACCGCACTGTGTGTGAGCCGGATACAGCACGAAGTGACTGTGTGTGATTTTCGGATTATAGCGCGATAGTGACACATGGCAGTGTCCCCGGCTGCGAAATTAACACCAATTGAGAATCCTATTGCACAGTGGTAACAGGAAGGTTTCAGAAAATGCGTGGTGCGCCAATTCGGGAAAAAGTGTAGAGCTTTCGTTAATATTCGTTTGCTCGTCTGCGTTTTTAGGTTTCGAAAATACCTCGAAAAAACATCATTCATTGTGGTAGAAAAAATGGCATCAAGTTGATTTGGATGCTTCATAGTTTGGCAAGAATAATCTCATTAAATTTTCAAAGATTGTACACGAAGTTGACAGTTATGGGGACTTTTAAAGAAAAAATCTTACTGCGGTTTCACCTATTTTCTCGTTAAAACACAATGAAATTATCTACCAAAATTTATACGTTGGTTTCTCAGTACATATTTCTTGGACTTCTTGATCGTGAAGTACAGATGTATATACATTCATTATAATTAATTTAGAACAGGAAGAATAGCAACATAACCCGGAATGAAGAATTTACCTAATGTCATGTCGAAGTCCATCCAACCAGATGTATTCAAAGCAAATTTGATAATTGGAACCTCCCAGCGCTGGTGACATTCAAGATGAATCCTCCTATCCCCGTTCCCAACTGCTCCTCCATCGTCTTACGGTTTCTGGTGGATACAACTCAGGTGTATAACCCAAAAAGGGCTGACCCTTTCACGAGACGAGATATGAGTTGCTTGTTATCCTGGAATCCCTACCTCCCCGATCGACAATTCAAGCTGAATGGAAAATAGATGAATTTGGTTTTCCCATCCTGTTAAAATGCACCGAAAAGAAAACAACATTCTGCTCAGAGTAAATTAAAACATACCGTACCACCGCCCCACCCAAGTTTCATCACCCCATTAACAACCCCATTTAAACCCCAAAAGGTCCACTACCAACCTCCCGCCAAAGCTAAAATCTACTTCAGATATTGTAGTTCGAAAGGTGAGCCTATTATACGGGAGATATCCTGAGAGTGCCGTCCACAGGTGGGACACTCTGCTGTGTTTGACGGCACGGCTCAAAGTCACAATCATCACGCTGGTTGGAAATTCACGGAAAACTTCATCGGAACCGTCCCATATTATAGCGATGTCCAATGAGATACTGTGGTATGATTTATTTTGAAACAAATCAGATAATTATTGAATATGTTTCATATTATTCTTTTAAAAACACAGACAAGAGATAAGTAGTAACAATGGTAAAACGACTATTTTTGCTATTTTACACAAAAATTGAGAGCTCGAGGATAGTTGTGTAGTTATTTTGTTCTCAAAACAATTATCATATTTATAATCGAAGAAGGCCCTTATGCACAATCTATCTAAATCAAAAAATGTTGCCTGGAGCAGAATACATTTAAGGTTAATTACGCATTAGTTAATAAAGTTTTTAACCCATGATAATTATTTACGCGATTTCATTACAACGTTGCACATGTGAGAGTGATTCGGCGGCCCAATTGATAGCATGTTGGGTTTTCAGCTGCAGGGTGAAGAGCATCCAGTCTCGAATCCCGCAGTTGTCTTTTGTGGACCTCCGTTTTTTCTTTATGTAATTACCATTCATAAATTTCAATATATTAAATTGAACTGCTTGCGAATCGGTCGCGTAAGTCACTAGTGCACTTGGTTTGATCAATCGCAAACAGTTCCACTTTATGGAATCACACTCGTCGACCTTTTTATTTTATTTTGTTTGACCAATGGTTGTTGTCTTCTGTTGAATCTCCAATCATTCTCATTAAATATAAGATGAAGTAACTTAACAGTTTAATGAAGTTGAGCAAGACCTTAATTTTTCAATGACCTGGTTTCCAACAGTGTCAAGGACGCTTTTCATTTTTAATTTTCAATGGTTACACAATCACGATTTATTTAAGTAATTTAAAATACAACACCAGATTCCAAACAACATAGGTGGCGCAAGCCGTTAGTACACTGGTTTGATATATTAAAATTAAAAAAAATTACAATCAATCATTTTATTTATAAGAAATATAAACTTCATCACCATTTACCCAGAAGGGATTGCCGGTGCGCGAATCTATCGCGGCGTAATTCTACTGCGTGGCGCGCAATCTACTGGTGGCTCCAATTCTACTCCGGTCCAGGCGAACCGGGTTAAAAGAACCGGGTTCGAAACCCAGTCGGCGCCATTTCTTTGGTACATTTAAGTAGCAACAATCCTGTTTTATTTATACTAGTATTAAATTCAACTACATGTACCAAGAGTGAATCTTGGCGCAATCCAGTGGTACTGGGTTCGGGTATAGACCTGGGATCGAAACACACAGTGGCAACAGCCATGCTTTTAGTTTTGAATGACATGCAATCAAAGATTTATTTAAGTAGTTTTAAATTCAACTCCAGATACAAATAGGATAGTTGGAAAGCAAGTATTTCGGTAGTACACTGGAAAGTTCAATCATGCATTTCTAGGCTGGGCATGTCTGGCAGTTCGAGACCCTATTAGAGAAAGTTCTTGTGTTTTATTTGACCAATGTTTGTTGCTAGCACATAAATCTCCAATCATTCACATTCCATGGCAGATGATAACCCAATGAACTAATGTTAAGGCGCCAAAGTTTGGGACAAGCGAATCCCAGCACTATCTGCCGCATTTTTTCCATTTAAGTGGTTTTTTTTGTTGTCACGGTTTAGAACAAATTCAACTCTGTAAATCAATTAAATTCAAACCTAAATATCAAAAGGAAGTTGGTGGAGTAATCCATTAGTATTGAGTTTCAATGCAAGCGACCCGAGTTCGAACTCTACTTGTCCCAATGTTATATTTTTAATTAATTACGCAATCACGTTTTATTTATAAGTAGTATTAAATTCATACACATATACCAAGAGGACCGTGGCGCAATTCAGTGGTACTGGGTTTCGGGTGCAAGAGACCCTGGGTCTGAACCCAATGGCCCACAGTGTTTTTTTTTTTGAATGATTACGCAATCACGTTTTATTTATAAGTAGTATTAAATTAACGCCATTTAAACAGAGAGGATTAGTGGTATGCAATCTGTTGGCACTGTGTTGTGGTTCAGGCGAACCGGGGCTCGAAAAAAAGCACCGGGTTCGGAAACACTTTGGCGCCATTACTTTAGTTTTAAATAATTACGTAATCACGTTTTATTTATAAGTAGTATTGAATTCAACTCACGTAACAAGAGCAATCATGAAGCAATCCAGTGTTACCGTTTCGGTACAGGACAACCGCTGGGTTCTTTGAGCAAACCGCGCCAACAATGTTTTCGTTTTGAATGAATTAAGCAATCACGTTTTATTTATCAGTAGTATTAAATTCGTCATTTACCAAGATACCAGATTGGTAGCTCAATCTGTGACCGCTGATACGGTCCAGAGCGAACCCGGGGTTCGGAAACACTTTTGGCGCCATTGCTTTTTTTTAAATAATTACGCAATCACGTTTATGTTATAAGTAGTATTGAATTGAACTGCACATACCAAGAGAGGAATCTTGGCGCAACCAGTGGTACTGGGTTTTGGTGCAGGAGACCTGGGTTCAAACCCAGTGGCCACAATGTTTTTAGTATTGAATGATTACGCAATTAAGATTTTTATTAAGTAGTTTTAAATTCAACTCCAAAATACCAACAGGATAAATGGCGTGCAAGCCGTTAGTCCACTGGTCTGTCAATTGTGGCAGTTCCAGGCTGGTACGTCCGGGTTCGAATCCTGCTCCTGGAAACACAGAGACATGGCAGCTGCTGGCTGCGGTAATGGCAGGGACCGCCATGTCTCTCCCTGAAGGTTAGGAGCGTGGAGGAAATGTACGGATGGGGGGAGAGAAAGGAGGGTCTGGAGGGTAAGCGACCTCCCAGAAGGGTGCTAAGGTGATCACACCATTGGGGTGTCCACGACCTTTGGGAGTCATCCTAATACCCTGGTCGACACACCTGAAGCTAACTTCCACCCTTTTTACAATATATATATATATACAATAATTTATAGCACATATTATTTGCGAGAGGTGTGATCTCATTTTGGTCCAATTTAGATCGTTTATCTTTCCAACTTTTTAAGAAAATTCGTCAATTTATGAAAAAAAATATGGGTAAAATTACCAAATTTTAAACTAGTTCAATAGGAGCTTGTATCTTCATTGGGTTGATTCTGCAGACACATTGGTTCATTCTGTGTAAATTGAAGCGAATCGGAACAATTTTTTTTCGAGGTGAAAAAAACG
The DNA here is from genome assembly GCA_029582265.1 of Zoroaster sp. YZ-2022. Taxonomy (NCBI): domain Eukaryota; kingdom Metazoa; phylum Echinodermata; class Asteroidea; order Forcipulatida; family Zoroasteridae; genus Zoroaster; species Zoroaster sp. YZ-2022. The sequence continues at coordinate 46,781 of JAQQFT010000049.1, read as the reverse complement.
ACACGCCACCCCTGTCGTTTTTCAAAAATTTGCCTAAACACACATTTTCAAAATGGTTAATACTTGCTAGAGACGTAACAGAGTGCCTAGAACGAGACGTTAAAATAGAACATTGTAGGTTGAGTCGTTTGTTATCTTTCCAACTTTTTAAGAAAATCAATATTTTGTGGAAATAAGGGTGGGTGAGTACAGCCACCAAGTTTAAAAATTTTGAAATTTTACCTATATTTGTTCATAAAATATTGATTTTCTCAAAAGTTGGAAGATAGGCGACTCAAATTACCACAAATGTGTTCTAGGCACTTCATTATGTCTCTCCAGTATTAATCATTTTGAAAAAATGTCATTTTAGGCTAATTTGGAAAAACGACAAAGGGTAAGCATTGTCGTTTTTTTTCACCTCGAAATTTTTTTTTCCGATTTGCTTCTAAAATTTGTTGTTATTGAGATGAACCAATGTGGTCTAAGAATGGCAGCCACCAAGTTACAGCCTGTTTTGGACAAGTTTGAAATTTTACCATATTTGTTCATAAAATAATGATTTTCTTAAAAAGTTGGAAGATAGGCGACTCAAATTCCTACAAATGTGTTCTAGGCACTCTGTTACGTCTCTCCAGCAGAAAGTATTAATCATTTGAAAAAATGTCGTTTTAGGTAAAATTTAAAAAAACGACAAAGGGTAAGCATTGTTGCTTTTTCACCTCGAAAAAAAATTGTCTCCGATTTGCTTCAAAATTACACAGAATGAACCAATGTGTCTGCAGAATACAGCCACCAAGTTACAGCCTGTTTGTCCAAGTTTAAAATTTTGAAATTGTACCTATTATTTGTTCATAAAATATTGATTTTCTTAAAAAGTTGGAAAGATAGGCGACTCAAATTACCACAAATGTGTTCTAGGCACTCTGTTACGTCTCTCCAGCAAGTATTAATCATTTTGAAAAAATGTCATTTTTAGGCCAAATTTGGAAAAAACGACAAGGGGGTAAGCATTGTCGTTTTTTTTTCACCTCGAAAAGAAATTGTCTCCGATTCGCTTCAAATTTACACAGAATGAACCACTGTGTCTTAATAGAATACAGCCACCTGAGTTACAGCCTGTTTGTTGGACAAGTTTAAAATTTTTGAAATTGTACCCATATTTTGTTCATAAAATTTGATTTTCAAAAAGTTGGAAAGATAGGCGACCAAATACCACAAATGTGTTCTAGGCACTCGTTACGTCTCTCCAGCAATGTTTAATCATGTTTGAAAAATGTCATTTTTAGGTCAATTTGAAAAATTGACAAGGGGTAAGCACGTTGTCGTTTTTTTTTCACCGAAAAAAAACGTCTCCGATTCGCTTCAAATTTACACAGAATGAACCACTGTGTCTGCAGAGAATACAACCACCGAGTTACAGCCTATTTGGACTAGTATACCAAATTTATAAACCATCATATTTTTCATAAAATATTGATTTTCTTAAAAAGTTGGAAAGATAGGCGACTCAAATTACCACAAATGTAATTTCTAGGCACTCTGTTACGTCCCTCCAAAGTATTAACTATTTTGAAAAAATGTCATTTTAAATAAATTTGGGAAAAAACGACAAAAAAAATGTTCCGATTTGCTTCAAAATTACACAGAATGAACAATGTGTCTGCAGAATACAGCCACCAAGTTACAGCCTCGTTTGGACAAGTTTTGAAATTTTACCTATTTTTGTTCATAAAATATTGATTTTCTTAAAAGTTGGAAAGATAGGGCGACTCAGGAAATTACCACAAATGTGTTCTAGGCACTCTGTTACGTCTCTCCAGTAAGTATTAATCATTTTGAAAAAATGTCAGTTTTAGGTTAAATTTGGAAAAACGACAAAGTGTAAGCATGCATTTACTGTCGTTTTTTTCAACCTCCCAAAAAAAAAATTGTCTCCGATTTGCTTCAAAATTACACAGGGCGAACCAATGTCTGCAGAATACAGCCACTTGCTAAAGTTACAACCTGTTTGTCTCAAGTTTAAAATTTTGAAATGTAATTTATTATTTGTTCATAAAATATTGATTTTCTTAAAAAAGTTGGAAAAGATAGGCGACTCAAATACCACAAATGTGTTCTAGGCACTCTGTTACGTCTCTCCAGCAGTATTATCATTTTCAGAAAAATGTAATTTTAGGCTAAATTTGGAAAAAAACGACAAGGTAAGGTAATCGTTGTTTTTTTCTCACCGAAAAGAAATTGTCTCCGATTCGCTTCAAATTTGGCCACAGGAATGAACCACTGTGTCTGCAGAATACAGCCACCTATTTGGACTAATATAAAAATTTCGTAAATTTATCCATATTTTTTCTCAAAATATTGATTTTCTTCTTAAAAGCTGGAAAGATGGGCGACTCAAATGTGTCTCTATATGTATATATATATATATATATGTATATTACATTATATATATATTACTATATATATATATATATATATAAAAAAAAGAAGTCCGCATAGAGTTAGTCAGAGTGTCGACCAGGTATTAGGATGACTCAAAGTCCGGGACACCCCGCCATGGTGATCACCTTAGCACTTGCCCTTCTGGAGGTCGCTACCTTTCCTCGGTCCTCCTTTTTCTCCCCGTCCGTACATTTCCACGTTTGTCACTCTAACATGGGTAGAGCCATGGCGTTCCCTGTCAACTGCATTGCCAGCAGCCATGCCATGTCTCCTGTGATGTTTTCAGGAGCAGAATTCGAACCCCGGACGTACCAGCCTGAACCGCCGCAATTGACAGAACCGGTGGACTAACGGCTTGCGCCATTTATCCTGTTGGTATTTGAGTTGAATTCATTCAAAACTACTTAAATAAATCTTGATTGCGTAATCATTCAAAACTAAAATATTATTGTCACCACTGGGTTTCGAACCCAGGTCTCCTGCACCGAAACCCAGCACCGACTGGATGCGCCAAGATTCACTCTTGGTATGTGCAGTTGAAATTCAATACTACTTGGAGCAAATAAAACGTGATTGCGTAATTATTTAAAAACCCAAATAATGTTAGCAGCGAACCCGGAGCCCGCCTGGACCACCTTTTTGGCGAATAGCAGTCACAGATTGCGCCTACCAATCCTCTTGGTAAATGGCGAATTTAATACCACTGATAAAATAAAACGCATTGCGTAATCATTCAAAATGATAAAACATTGTCGCCACTCATGGTTTCAAACCCAGTTCTCCTATTACCGAAACCCATTACCACTGGTTGCGCCAAAATTCCTCTTGTTTCGTGGAAGTTGAATTTTAATCACTACTTATACACATACAGTTGCGTGATTTATTTAACAAAAACTAAAGTAATGGCGCTAAAGGTGTTTCGAACCCGGTGCTTTTTCTCGAACCCGGGTTTCCCGCTGGACCCGCAACATGTGCCAACAGATTGCCACCAATCCTCTTGGTAGAAACAGTTTAATTCAATACTACTTATAAATAAAACGTGATTGCGTAATTATTTAAAACTAAAGCAATGGCGCGAAGTGTTTTTAGACCCGTTTCGCCTGGACCGCAGTGTCACAGCGCGTCACAGATTGCGCTACCAATCCTCTTGGTAAATGCAATTTAATACTACTTATAAATAAAACGTGGATTGTGTAATCATTTCAAAAAACGAAAACACTGTCGCCACTGGAAGTTTCGAACCCAGGTCTCTTTAACGCGAAACCTAACACCACTGGATTCCGCCATTGATTCCTCTGCAGTGTGCATGAATTTACTAAATACTACTTATAAACAAAACGTGATTGCGTAATTAATTAAAAAAAGATAATATTGGGACAAGTAGGATTCGAACTCGTCGCACGCATCGAAACTACCAATTGATTGGATTAGCCCCACCTAATCCTTTTGATATTTAGGTCTGAATTTAATTCGATTTAGGAATTGAATTTTAAATTTTAAACCGTGAAAGAAAACCACTTAAATGGAAAAAGAAATACTATGGCAGACCAGTGCTGAAGGATTCGCTTAACAAACTTTGTGGCCTTAACATTAGACTGTTGGTTCATCTGGGTTTCGAACCCAGATCTCCAGCACCGAAACCCCGGAACTCTGATTGCTTCACCAATCCTTTTGATGTTTGGGTTGAATTTTAAATTTACTTAAAATAAATGCATGATTGCGTAACCAATTAAATGGGAAAAGAAATTGTCATTTCACTGGATTTGGGATTTAGGGTCGGCACATGTCTATGTCTGGGTGCTTACCCATTAGACTTGTTGCTTCATCTGTTAATTAGCAGGAATGCTTTTAGATTAATCGCAGCAATAAACATTGGTCAAAAAATTAAGTTTTAGAGAAGGATTTGAACTCCGAATGTATAGGATAGATTCTTCTGAACAGGTTTATTCTGAAACAATGTAATAAAAATATATCAATTAAATAGAATTAGCAGATAATTACTAAAGGGCCAAATTTATTTAAATTAATCATTTAAATTAGTTAATTTTAATTACATAAAATTGTGATTGAGTCCATCCCAGGTTCCTGCCCCTGAAACCCAGCGACACCTTCTTGATTATGTATTATGCCACTACGCTTTTATAACAACAACAACAACTTAGCAATAATAATAATAAATAACTTGGCGAGCAGAGAAGCTTTGTCGGAGGAAGATGTTAGAATTTCCTGGTCTATTGTCAAGAGTTGGAGTTGAATTGACTTTCCACAGTTTTAAAACCTCGTTAGTAATTCTCCAAAATTCTTTAGAACCAAGAGAGATTTTAGACAATGAATGCATGTAATATGCATCAGTGAGATGTAGACCATTTTGTCGTATGCTTAGACACTGCACAAGTGGCGGTTGGGTTCGACATTCTTTCTTTCAAACTTGACTTGGTGAATGGTTGCATCAAATACCATTCAATGGAATACATTTACTCAAAGGTTTGCTTACAGTCCCACCCATAATTTATATCCTTATTGCTACTGGAAATCTCGGTCATGCCATCTAGTATAAAAGCCAAAATTCACCTTTGACAAACATAGTTACAATTGTCATACAGGCTGTAGAAAGATGGGGCTATATAAATTTAGAGATGGCCAATCTTATGTTTACTTTTACGACAGCTACTTTTTACTTATACGACAGCAAGCAGGTGATTGACATAATTTTTGGCCTGGCTGAGATGATTTTTGTCCATTGCAAAGGCGACAGAAATTTTTTAAATTAAAATTTCAAAGACATTTTGTTTTACCCCCAGTGAGGCTTTTTGTAGATGTACCAAGACCTAAGGGGTCAAATAAAATACTTTACAATATTTTCATCAGTTCAGATAATAAGATGTGTATTATTTAGTTCAATTATGACATTACACTTTTCTAACATGGAAATGGGTCGATTATCAACACCTGCTTGAAGCATCTTCTAATATTTCAACCACATAACTGAATATTTCACAAGGTTGGTTTACGCCATTGTAATTTTGATCTTATATTAGATGTACACAATTATATTTTTTACAAATATGTAGTCTTCAGGGGGGTTTAAAGGGAAGGTACAACATTGGTAATTATCAAATTTTAAAATGGATGAATTATTTAAAAGATTTACTTGATGTGAGTATGGTTTCTGGCATCAAGCACCCTGAGAAAGTATTGTCTGAAGTGTATTTATCTTAGAGAAAACACAACGTGACGTGTGTTTTTTTTTTCTTTTTTCTTTTCTGAAAAACATGGGGATCTGGTGGGACGAAGTTTTCCGTGAGATTAGTTGTATGATTTCTTGAAACCCAGAGGGTTAGATAAACACATATTTCCAAATACCAATGTTGTACATTTTCGTTTAAAATAAACAAGGAACAAATAAACATGTTGGGAGTTACAGAATATTGTGTCGTTCATGTATTAACCCCTTGCTATTTTACTAGAAAGTAATCCTGAATCCACCAAAATCCACCAATTTTTGTCACACACAAAATGCTGGTGTCCTGAATCCATCAGAACTGCCCTCAGTGTAGATATTGGACATATCCTAGATCATCCGCCAAATCCACCACTAGATTTTTTGGTGATTTTGGTGATCTCAGGACACCATGCTCACATGAAAATTGTATAGTATGTTGCCGCATAGAATCCATCAAAATCTAACATATATACAGTACATGTAACTATAATCCAATCAACCAACATGACCAAGAGTTAAAAACCATTACAATCCTGAATCCATCAAAATCCGCCACATGCTCAATGTGGAGTATCCTGAATCCGCCAAAAATCTTCCAATACAGGGATGATTTTGATGGATCTAGGGTGGTTAGGGGTTTAATGTGCAATTTTATGAAGGTGATTCTGTTTTTGACAGTTTATTGTACACGCAATTCCTTTCTAAGGTAATTAAGAAACTTGAAATAAACATTCAGAAAAAGATGTCAAAAGATAACTGTGATTGTATTACATGACCATTGCTTATATTTTTATTACAGTTATGATTTTGATAATGTTATACCATTTGAGAATGATCTTTGATTAAGATATGGTTAATTTAAACTGTAAAATAAATGTTAAAGTTGTCTCCAAAATAACTAACACTGCTTCGTGTGAAAAAGAGAAATTAAGTAATTCTTAATAGTTTTCAACCTTGGCCCAGATCAGCACGGCACCCACAGACACTCACTGAGTATTTTTGATTGCACATTGCCAATAGGTCAAACCAAAGAGTCACACAGAGCTTTGTGTGTATGTACACTGTACTTGGTTTTGGTTTGACCTCCTTGAGTGCACTGCAATAAAGTCACGTTAAGAGAGACATAAAATTTTGAGTGTCTTTGAGTGTTAAACCTATAGAGGGTTAATGCAGTAAAGAAAACAAAGAAAAAACTTCACTCTGCAAATCAAAGTATATGTACAGTCTTGATATGGGTAATGCATGAGTCATTCCGCAGGTTTTAGAGGAGAACAGGTGATGAAAAAGAGTTTCAGGTTCAACAAAATGACCAAAAATACTTTATCAAATGTCGGGCCATCTTGGTTCCTAGTACACACAATTCTATGAGGGTCATAGTGAGGGCTCATGTCGCAAATATAGGCTGGTGTGCTGACCTGCTCCACAGTGAGTATAACAATGTCTGTTTGGGTACTAGACTAGGGCTCTCTCGTGCAGTGGCTACCCAACAAGAAAACATCTTGTACTTGCATAATCATATAATGGCATCAATACCCCCAGCACCCCTAATCGCCAAACAATTACATTTGACACTTGGGTTAAACTTCAGCAAAACCAAACATTTTGACCATTCCATCTGAAATTAGCCCTTTTTTAATTTTATAATTGCCGGGGGTGCTGTGTTGTTTTTACGAATGTAAGGTCAAATTAAAATTGTTCACAACAGTGGTGATGTGATGAAGTGATTCACAAAGTTCAAATTCGCGAAATAACAAAATAGGAGCTAAAATCATATTTGATTTCACCATATATTTATTATTATGTTGTTATAGCACAATGAATATATTTACAAAAAATCATCAAAACAAAGCCCCCTCCATCACTAAGCTTGCTGTCTATTAATAGTACAGCTTTAGAGTTTCAATATGATCAAGCTTAATACAAACATTATACATTTATATTTAATTGATTTTATAATGTTTTGGTATTAATTTAACACTCCATATAAATTACACTTCCTCTGTTCTCCGAGGACAAGATCAGAGCATACCTGATCGAAACGTCGAGATATAACCTCCAGTTCTTTCCAGAACTAATTACTACTCAATAGAGAATTTCACATGGTGTGTCCACCGTTAATTAGTCTTACTTAACTTCCCCATACTTATACCTTCTAATTGGGCTGAGTTACCTTTATTAGAAGTCACTCGCCAAACAAGGGGTTAAAACAAAGTTGTTAAAAATCTAAAGGAAACTATTTTATTTAAATAGCAGGCTTGTCAAATTTTAAGTAACATATATATCAAGGATTAACCCTAACCTCCAGGGTATTTTGGCTACAGAAACCCTGCCAGACGCAACAGAGTGCATCGTTTATCAGCGAGTGACAACGGCCGCCGCGCAAATAACCTTGATCCATCTGTTAACAAATCTCAAGGCCGAACTGCCTCAGAGTCTGTGGTCACCAAACGCAGCGAGAATACAACTCTGCATTGTTTAATGGGACCAGCTCTCAACAGAAACAGTTGAAGCTTGACCTTATGCACTGGTGTATGACAGCTAGAATTCATCAAAGTGCATCAGACTTTCCCAGCTTGATGCACTCTGCTGCGTCTGGCGAGGGTTAGGGTTAAGCTTGAATAAACAAATTATCAAAAGAAATTACAGGTAAATTTTGCTCAGCACAATCTTATATGCTAAGTACATAATTTTTAAACAAGTTAACCCATAAAAATATCACATACTGCGGTTGCATAGGTTTGTAGGGTATAGATTCCTTTTTATGGCAAGTAAACGTATTTTCTTTTTCAGTTTTTCAGCATATTTCAGTTTTCCGCCACTGGCATCTGCTGCCACTAGGAGGTTTCATGGGGCGCATGCCTTTAACAACACCCATCATGACAAAAAATCATTTGAAAACTTCCAGACATAGGTATTCACATGTTGTCACATGTGTTGCCTTTTTCCCATTCCACATTCGCCAAATTTTGCATTTATTCGGAAAGTTTGAAATAAAAACCATGTTATGTATTTCACAACTGTTATTAATTCAAACAAAATAACCTTTTTGTGTAGAAGAAATTCACAATTTTCCTTTAAAACAAGAAGTAGCCCAATTAGTTTTTGAATCTGACTTCCCCAATGAAACATTGTCACATAAAACAGAGAGAAGTATGCTATAATGTTTATATAGGACTAATAATGCAGTATTTTACATGCAAGCTACCTAATAAATCTAGACTGGTTAACTGGGATTTTGGTTGGCTACATTGATACTTTGCATGATCATTTAAGCAATATAATAAGTAAAGAGTTTTGCGGTGACACCATGTAGACATTCTCTTTGGTGGTAAATAGTTCTGAAAAGAACCGACTAGTTGCTAACTCAATGTTTCGATCAGTATGCTCTGATTCTCCAAGATCTATCAGAGAATACTGACCGTAAACAGCCTTACTTATCCTTTTCACCATGTGTTACAAGTCTTACCCACATTTACAAGTCTTACTTATACATACCATTGAGTAATTACTCGGTTAGAAGATAACCACTTAATTATCTGAAAGCTAACTTGATGTGAAGTTGGTAAAGGTGACAATCAACCTTGACAAATTATTCTTATTACAAGAGGAAAATGTATGCAAAATTATATAAATTTGCCATAAAATTATTCTGTCAAAGTTTGTGAATGCTTTTTCACACTTACATGACACGCAGATTCTACATTGAGCTGAAACTCATTATTGATTGGTTATTGTATATCTTGTTTCAAAGAAATTAAGCAAATAATTATGGAGAAGCAGTTTGCCAACATTTCCCAATGCTGTACCTTGCATATAACCACAAATGTTCGTATGTTTTTCAAGTCATAACTTTAGGAACAAAAAAAAATTCACCTTCAACTTTGAGTCAGAAGAAGTATAAATCTAGAATATTTTGACAGAGCATTTTATTCTATTTTTAATGCCAAATTATACAATAATAGTATATGTGCAGCGTGTTATAGGAGTGATATTTCTATATATATTAACAGATTTTAGTACAGATAGGATAACTTTGTTAAACAGCGAATTTATCTACCTCGCCAACATCAGCAATCGCTTGATCGTTGATTGTATACTGAATCTTGTATTTGAGTCAAACTTTCTCCTGTGGGATCAAAAGCAAAAAAGAAATTCAAATGAGTTTTTATCTCAACAGATTTAGACTATACCTTGGGGACAGTATCGTCACGATCAGAAACAGACTTCAACAGGGCATGAATAGGTGTTCTAGTTTAAGATGAATACTTTGACTGAAAATTACTGTCTCATTTATGCAGCAGCAACGGTATTAGTATACTCATATCACCCTTTATCAGGGTGATGAAAAATGACAGTGAAAACCAACCAAAGATGCCCCATGTGTGCAATTCAAACACAGTCAGTTGAATGGTTTTCATCACTATAGCTACTTGCCACAAAGTTCATTATAGGAGGAAGGTTTAATTGATAACCTGATATTTACCAATGCTGTACCTTCCCTTTAAAACAGCTACCTACACTGTACTCAAGCATTTCTCAATATTACCTACCTTCTGTGTGTTTGCTATGAGTACGGCATGACTTGAGTAATTGCTGTCAAGGGGGTAGTCGGAATTAAAAAGCTGGTAGGTCCGTAGCTGATGGTGGCTGTAGATTAACTCTCACCATCTGAATAAGAATCACACACATAAGGTAAATTAATCAAGTTAGACTGTGAGGAAGAATAACAAAAAGTTAACCCAGCAAGTTTTAGGCATAAAAAAAAAAAATTTGATTCAAAGTACTAAAATTGAGACCCTGCACTCTATTACTTCTCTCCAGTAAGTACAGGGGCATTTGAAAAAAAAAAAAATTTAGGCACTTTTGTTTTTTTGACCTCGAAAAAAAATGTCTCCAATCTGCTTCTAAATAACATGGATAGATAGCCCTGGGTCATAACACAGCCAACTGATTTATAGCCTTCTTGGACAAGGATTTAACAACTATTAACGTAACAAAAGTGAAGGTCCAACATTGGTATATGGGAATGTACCTCACTTCAACCCTCTAGTATTCTAAGAAATAATTTCTAAAAAACCCGTGAAAATTTCATCACAATAGTATGTTCACGTTGTACCAGAAAAATTATTAAATCTTTTATTAAAATTTAGTCTGTGAGCTTGTGCATCCCATACGCATTTTTCGGTACAATCTTTGAAACTCTCAGGATCTCTCCTATAAAAATGTGTCCCAACAAATGGCTTGTTTGATGCCATTTTTTCCTATGCCCTTCATGGCGGCCATATTGAATTTTTAAAATGGCCGCCATATTTAGGCATATTATGTGCATACTGTATGCATGGAAAGGTCAAAAATATTACGAAACTGATATGGAGCTTCATTTTTCTACATTTATTAACTCCTGGTAAAACTAAAAAATTTCTTTCATATGATATTAAAGGTGTTGCAGGAGCATTTGAAAAGTTCAAATTTGTCACCATTTGCTGTATATTAGAGATACTTTTTGTATCGTTTCAGTCAACAGGGGGGCTATCAAGCACTCGATCATGAGTTAAAATAATTGTAAATGAATATTACATTTAAAACCATTGACAGATTAGCATACATGTATAGTGATTTTTATATTTGTAACAAGGATTAACCAAATAACCAAGGCAAGACTATACCTTTAAAGATGTTGTTTGTTATGAAATATATACATATAAATACATATAAAGGAACACAAATCATGACCACTTACACAAGTGCCACTTGACAACCCAACTATCTTATTAATAATATAATACAAATATATAAGTATATGTTATTTTATAACTAAATTATCTACCAACTATGGTAGCATAACGGAACATTTTAGAAAGAAAAACGCGTTCACAATCAAAACAGAAAATGAAACAATTTTCACTTGAACGCTCAACTAAAAACCCAAAGAATACAAAAATAGTCTCACTTGACTACTAGAACAAATAGTCTACCTTTGACTACACTAGAACAAATAGTCTACTGACTACACTAGTAGAACAAAGTGAACAATTCATCACAAAACCTTTCCAAAGCAAAACTGTCCAAATGAAAAAAAAAAATAAGGTAAAGGTTCCAACTCAAGCTAAACCAAACCTGTTCAACCTTTTGAGTGAAATTGACGAATAAGAATTGAATTCCTGACATAACAAACCCTTCCAAAACTCATCTGTTCAAACCACCATCCACTTGGAATCCAAAAACTACACAGAGAGTGCAACACTTGAAACTATTTGGAAGCCACAATAAAATAAACTTACTCACATTCGTCTGAGAACTCGAAAAAAGAACATGAAAACCTGAACTATCAGCCCTCAAATATCTAGAGAACAACCACAAATCGTGAATCAAATGTTGACGGTAAAAGGAGAGGCACTGCATTATGAACCATGCCCGACTACCTACAGAGTTGGATTATTACAAACATCTTGAATCAGGAGCAATACACCGAGTTCGAACAAGATATTACACAAGAAAACCATCCTTTAACTTCATAATGTCCAAACCAAATGCGCAAACAACACACTCTCGACAAACACACCACTCAGCATATCTCGATCCGAGGTCACAGGCATGCTCACATTCCAACAGTACTTTCTACCGAGAATTCACAAAACCCCACCAACAGGCACACCCTTTGTTGGAAGATCATTTTCTACTCCTATGTAGTAACCACTATGTCAACCGCATATGTCCGCATATGTCCGCATATGTCCGCAACAGCAGATATACTGAGGAAACCTCGAATAATATTTCACAAATGTGTCTTAATATCACTGAAGTATTGATGTTGTTAAAATGTACACAAATATCCGCAATAACTGTGTATGCAATGCCACGATCAAACCAACTATCCATAGGTTTATCAACAAATCATCCGCAAATTTCTGGAAGTAACACTCAACAGAAATTGTTTCCAATTTGGAAACATAAAATCGGTTTACGTGCAATTGAAAGCTTAACAGCCAGTCCAAAATTTGTGACATAACATTATACGATCTCGAAAATAAAATAGTACAACAGGTTGATCATATCCAAACATAGGTGGCATACTAGACACAAAAGTGGCCATCTAAACCCTACGGAAACATACATGTACCAGGATTTCTGCTACCCAGAACCCCCATCACACCCACCCCATGTGTTCAAAAGCATTTATCTACTGAGAAACTCTGCGATATGCTAGAAACACCAACAATTCGAGGAAGATCACAGAAATACGTCAAAATTTCTCACAAAAATTATTAGCTGAGATAAACAACGTAACTTACATAAAGTGTCACTGGCATTAACTAGCCAAAACTGATTCACAAATTACCAAAAAGATAAACAAACAAACGACTTATAATCCGTTCGTAAAACCACAAAAGAGATGTGAAACAAGCAGGAAACAAAACATTGTGGCCACTGATACAACAAAACCAACATACTCTCAGAAATATTTCCAAAACAACCATTTGTTGTATTCAGAAAGGCTCAAAACATTCAGGGAGAAACTCACTCACCTCTAGGGACCCTAGGGGTCCAGTTTGAGATTTCCATGTTACCACATAGAGCATTTTCTCTACATTTTTGATGGAAAAGAAAAAACCTGAAACGTGTTTGGTAACATTGTTTCATTAATAAATTTGGGAGGTCACTTTGAAAATTGGGTCCGTTTAGGGTTTGCTAGAATTGAATATCATCTGGCTTTTTGAAAAACCAGATGAAACACTACTGATCTGCTCTCTTTATTAGAGGAACAAATCCGTATAAACACACAACTTGAAGGAACCTCGCCTCATACAAAAATGGACACATTACAATCCGTTTGGAAAAACATCAATTATCCAAAAATAAGGCAAGGAGACAATCCGGTTTCTAACTGTCTATTGAACCAGTACTTGCAACTGATTGCCCGCAATTGATGAGGCATGAAAGCTACAATGTAGCTATTGTATTGCTACCATGATCTGAAAAAAATATCCCGTCTCTTCAACATATTTCCCCTTTATGACCAAAAATAGGCACCGTATAAGCAAAAGGTCAACTATCTCCATTAAACTCATATTGTCAAACTGACAAACAACAGAAATAGTGAGTTACGGACCCATATCATTCAGCGAAAAATACAATTTGAAACAAATCAACAAAGATGTAGACGATGGTGGTGATGGGGGATGTTGATGGGGTGTTTGGTGGTGGTGATGGTGGTGGTAGGCGGCGATATGATGGTGACAGTGACGGTGGTGATGACTGGGATGTCGGATGATGATGGTACAATTTTTGTGAAATAAACATCATCACAATGTAAATAAACAACACATAAAAAACTTCAACGCCAAAGGATTCTCACACATGACCCTTATATTCATCTCTGTTGATGCTTCTACAACCGTTTTGCTAAATTCATACTTCTCATCGATACAGCTGGGGGAAATGGTAACTCATCGTGAAAAGTTTTCAAGTTAAATTTTTTACACATTTTTAAAGTTAACCAATTAATTACAAGTCAAACAACTGGCTAGTGTCCATAAAAAGACAATTCTTCTTAAGAGCTAAACTGTAGTGAGGTTTTGAATTGTGCGTATGTTGTATTGCCAGGAGTTTACTGAACAGCAACTTTTACAGCAACGATATTATTGCCAGAAAATAGGCGGGAATATAGTGAAGACAGCCTTCATGAGACATGGTGGACAGCCAGTTTGAGGGAGCTTATTTAGTCTGGTCAAACCTTTTTGTATACAAATTTTAACTCAAACCAAATCTCGCTTCTTCCAACTTGTGTCTCAAGAAGGCTAACTGACACTGAAAATGTGCGAATTGGTTTGAAATGAATATAAAAAGAGCATTCCAAAGCAAGCTTGGTTAGGTGAGACTCACTTCTGTAAGGCGTGTATATTTAAACGACTTCTGTGCAAACTTCAATTTTAAAGCTTAAATTTAAGAATACTGAATTTCTCTAGATAAAACAAATTGAAAATAATTATTTTCTTTTTTAGCACACTAAATAAAGATTGTGTCAAATATATTCCATCATGTTTGGTAGAGAAGGCTCCATTGCAGAAGTAACAAGGTTCTTTTTTACAAAAAGTCAGTGAAAGTAGCAATGTGAAGTATCTGGGCATTCCTACTTTCTCTCCCTACTTTTTCACCGAGGTCTGCTATAGCTCGCGCGATTGTATTCAGGAAGTAATAACACTGAAATTAGCTGACGCCACTGCAACGAGTGTAAAATTGTAAGTCTGTTAATCAGTCTCTCAACAGTTTCCAAGTCCTCTGATTTGTCACGGTATCCAGTAGTTGTTCAAAGAAAGCTGCCTTGTAGCGTGGGATCTCATGCTGGCAAGTGTCATCAAAGCCAGTTTTCTCAAAAGCAGATATGCCCCCGGTCTCTCCATCCACTGGAACTGGCTGCTAGCGGTCTTCACCATTCTCCATTTTCACTGGTCAATTCGTGCATTGAAACCTCTTTTAGGAATCCTAGCTCCAAGAAGGTCTTCCTGATTATAAGGATGTCTTGTAGAACATTTTAGAATGGAGCCACGCCTAAACTGCACGACCTTGATATCCTTGAGAAGTACTGATGTCTTCTTGGCCTGGTGTTCAAATAAGAACATCTGTTTGTGATCAATAGTTGCACACTTTAGCTGCTTAAGTGACTTTTCTATGAGCTCGATATAGTCTTGGAAATCATAAACTTCGCACTTGCTTTTCAACTTGGTGGTGATGGACCCGTGTACTATCATTCGCCGCCATGAATGGCTTAATGAGTTGCTACCAGAGATATACAGGTGATGCCAATGGAAAGGATTGTTAACGATGCGAGAAATGCTGAAACACAAGCGTCCAGTTTTTGTTTTGGGCACCGTAGTTAATAGCAAAGAGGATTACCTCCTGGACATCTCCTGTTGAACTCGAAGAAAAGTCAAATATGCACCTTGCAACATTGTGAGGTTTTCCTCCGGCTTCTCCCCTCATGCCACAGAATAGCCATCACGCTGGTGCATCTTTGCCAGGTGGGCGTTAAAGTCTCGTTTGAAAAGCACAAGCCATTGTTCGGCTGAGTAATAGTCCTTTAGTGGGTAATTTTTGGCATGCAAATTGTCTTTTGCATGTCTACAGTTGTTAAGTATGACTTGGTCATCATTCTTCATCCGCTCTAGTGTTTGCATTGAAACTGCCTTGCTTGGACAGCTCTGGTTTGTGTCAGCACATATCCAGAAATAAGCGTGGCAGTTAGCAGGTGCACTGCAGTTATGGGGGAGGTCATCCGCCGATGCTTGTAGTGGTGGATGTGCTTGCTTGTCTCGTGGGATGAGGCATGTTTTACACAGGTCATTTTCATAGGAGGCTAGAATGAAATATTCATAGAGCTGAATACCCAGTAGTATTGGAAGGAACATTGGTCTTGGCCAGATGCCTGTTGAATTTCATTGAAGACCTGATGCATTGAATATATTGATAGGTCGGATGGATGGGTACCTCCTGTTGGGGAAGCATGGTCCCGCCTGTAATGTGAGACCCGCGGCCTTGAGGATTCATTCAAATGATCTATTACATGTTTGGCGGTACCCCTCATCAAATTTGTTCTGTGGTACATGTTGACCACGCATATCTGTCGCCGCGCACCTTACACAACACCCCATCCTTTCCTGACATTTTCAGAGCAGACTTAACAACCTGGTATGTGCCATGCGATACCCGATCAAAAAAAAACATTGCTGCACACGTGTGTGATCCGAACCGCCCACTTTAGAGTACATTCTCTGCAGCCGACCCTCGGTTTGGTGTTGTGAAGGACCCTCTTCTTTTCTTCATTCATCACGCTAGCACGAGCCAGTCACGCCCAGGTGTAGCTCATGTCCCAAAAGTTCTTGAAAATTTCTTGTCTCAATTCCTCAGAAACTTCTCTGAACACTTTTCTCCTGCATTTCTGTGTACATGGACTTAAAGTAAGTATGGTGGTCCTCCTGGTCTCTGCTTTCTTTTGTTCCAACTGATCTGCACTGCATTTTTTATCTGTTTAAATATATACAAAGAAATAAATGTTTTCTGAAAAAAGTAAAACACAATTGCTAGTAATTCAGATTAGATTCATTTATATCACTAATGGTCAAGAATTACTAAATAATTTAGCCATGGTTTAAGTGGAAGAATTCTTACAACAGTGGGCATTCAGCACGATACATCTTTATTGTGTCCACAGTAACTGCTATGTGTGAAATATGAATATAAAGTCCTCTCCTTAAAATTACATAACATCCACAGCAAAAAGGATTATTCAACCCTGCACCTTCTTAGATTTATTTAACCCTCTCTTGCAGAGCTCCCGGATTGGGTGGATATGATCCACAGCATCTAGTGGAACTTCCTCAGGTTGTTCCACAATACCTGCATTTGTGATAGATGAAGATTTTATTTGTGTGTTTGTCTTTGAGTATTATTAATTACAATTCAAAGAAGTCAGCTGTAACATATTAAAATAAAAAGTGTATACCTATAACAAAAAGATGATTACATTACCTTTTTAAGGCTATCCTCTTCTGGAAAGCTACTTGGTCCAGAGAAGTAGGTCTATATTGTACAACAGTAGGCTGCCATCTTTGTTGGTGGGAGGTTGGGATCTACAACTTCTTGTTGAACTGCATCAGGTTCTTTCGTTAGCACCGAGTGATGTGCATTTTGTGATAGAAAGATTTTATTTAGCATTTAATAAACTGTATGCACAACCCACTTACATTTTAAAAGGGCCATGCAACAGAATTGTTATGATTTGAATACATGTAGGACAGCTATTTGATGTGTTACCGTATAGTAACACAAGGGAGAAATTTAAACATTTTGGTCTTTTGCTAATAAAATGTCCACATTCCTGAGCCATTGTGATGTCAGGTTCAAGGCACATAGAAGTATCTCCATAGCTTTGTACACAAATAATGCATAACTGTAAATAAAAAAAGACAGTGTACCTTTTTGGTTATCCTCTTCTGGTGCCACTTGTCCCAGAAGTATGTCTATATCAGAACGAACTGCAGGCTGTGCGCTCTTTGTTCAGATTGCTTTTGGGATTATCTGTGAATGAATGAATTATTGGTAAATAGCCTATAAAGCCCTATATCTAACAAATTTTGTATTTGAAACATTCACTTAAACTTCTCAACTAAATACATATTCAGGAAATTATGGATATATAACTTACTCAAATCAGAGCCTTAATGCAGTCTAATATCTCACTAAATGCATTTCAGTTGAAACTGCAACATTACCACAATGTCCTGTTGAAATAAATCTCTGTAAAAAATGATAACATAAAAATGTGTTACCACTTTCTGACAAAAAGGTATGATGGAATTTGCAAACAAATTGCATCTGACACTCAGATGTATAGCTGCTATTATGTGCATGTTGAAATAAATGGAGAGAATTTCTACAATCTAGGCTCCAATTGTGCTTTGTTGAAAATGTTTCAAGCACTTCAGGAAATAGGTCTGTAGAACCAAATATGAAAAGCAACATACCCTCTGAATCAGACAAACTTTCCATGTGAGACATCATCATTCAGTCCATCATTGTTTGGCTCTGTAAAAATGATAGAGAGTAATTTAAATAAAGCACTTTATAATTTATTATAAGCAGAAAACTACATCTTTATCTAAATCTTCATTTATCACAAATTGTAAGACATACTACTGCAGCTAATGCTTGAATGAATGAGAAACAATGTCTGCAGCAGTAAAATTATCACATGTTATCAAACATAACTTACCCTTTGGATCAGACAACGTTTTTATGCGAATATCATTTAGTCCGTCACTGTTTAGCTCTCATATTATATAATAGAGAATAATTTTAATCCAATCATTTTAGAATGTTGTATAAGTCAGGAACTGCATTCTTTATCTAAATATTCATCTATTGCAAACAAAATGTACATTAATACTGCAGGAACTGCTGAATGATTGAGCAATGTCTGCTGTAGTAAAAAACAACTTATGAAAAAAAACAACTTACCCTTTTTGGACTGTATAAACTTTTCTTGGGGACATCATTCTTGAGTTCATCATTGTTTGGTACCGTATATATACACACATTGAGGAATAACATTAAGCCGCTTGTCCAGATTTTCCATTATTCTCAGTAGAAACTACATCTTCAACTAAATGTTTATCTATACCTGGAGGCATTGCTGAACTGTAAAATTATGAAAACACCGGGCACCCAGCACCAAGGGGGCTCGGGGCTTTGAGCCTCTGCGTCCCCAAGAGGGTCCCCCGAATTTTTTTTACATATATACGCAGACATATACATACTTAGGGCCTAGTTGATTGTGTGAGAGTAAAATTTCTTTGAGCCCTGGCTAAGACAAAATCCTGGGTGAGCCTCCCTCCCCCACCCCAAAGGCAAATCCTGGGTGCGCTTACGTTGTTATGAAGATCAACTTCATTTCTCTGAATCGACACCTGCATGTGAACATCCCATTCCAGTCCATTTGCACTGTAAAGAAGGAAAGAAAGATAACTTAAATTAAGCATTTAAAAATGATAAAAAAATAATGTACCACAATCTATCATATCACCTGCTGACGACAATCATACAAAATCCAAGGACAAAAATTAAAGCAAATGAAATATACCTGCATTAAAACAAGTGCTTTCTATTAATAAGTAATAAGTACATTAATAAGCTCAATAATGTATTAACTCTACTTAAACCGGTTTTTATTACCTTTTGATAAGTTCTAGTACGTCATATTTTGGCTAGCTTCTTACCCTGTAAAGGAGGAAAAGGAATATTAGAAAATGATATGATATGAATGTTATCACAGTCTTCTTTACTCCTAGATTTTACCCTCAATGATAATTGATTACCTGTTTTAAGGTCCTGTTTTAGTGATCTAAGACTTGCTGGGGAAACAAAATTTAGGTATTTACTTTCATTAGTGACAAAACATGTTGGCATCAGATTTGGTAAAACAAAAATGACTTAAAACTAGCATGATTCAATCACCTAGTAAAGTGCAATTACCAATGAGATTTCATTCTTGAATATCCATACTTGTTTGGACATATTTTTAGTCCTCCCATCGTTATCGTATAGCCACATGCATATATTAAAATACACCTGGCCTACATTATCAACGCCATATTCATTAACCCAGTAGGCCTATTCATAAAATTTATTAAACAAAATATGAACTTCAATAAACCCTGGCTGTGATGAAATATTTCAAATGGGATCAAACAGAAACATGAAAAGTTGGAGTTCTTATGAGCTTAGCCCAACCTATGTAAGCTAAGATGATGCAGTAAACATGGTTGCCCCATAAACGTGGCATTTGACACGCCCCCCTTTGGTTTATCATAGCCACAGGTTGGTCTCATTCCGTTCAACGGTAGTTTTTGAAATTCAGCGCGAAAATTGGCGATATTGCGAGTTTGCTATGACCAGTTCAGATACGTTCCCACATGTTTAAAGTTCGTGCGCCCCAAAAATGGTGATTTTACTTACATTTATATTTCTGACATATAGGCTCCGAAAATATACAATACCCATGATGCGTCATTGTGCAGGTTTTCATGCGAGGGTTACCATCTTTGAAGGGAGGAGTGTGAACGGAAAACAACCTGCGCGCCGCTACACAATTTCCACACGGCTGTTTTTTATGTGCAAAACACTTGCTGTATTTTAGCGGTGAAGTATTCCGTTTAAGGGTTGCACGTGTTGTGCGGTGGTCAGAGCATTTTTAAAGCTAAACATGTGATATAACTAATTTAAAATCAAATATATATAATAAAAGCAAATAAATAAAACATGTCCAGTTCCTGCATTCAATTATTTACTTTTCCTATAATAAAGTAAGCATAAATGATTGGATCGAAAGCTAAAGGCCCACCTCTCGATTTAATTTATATATATAATATATATATAATATATAAATATAAACACATTATAAATTTTATATTATTTTGTTTTTGTTTGAGTGTGTTTGTGGGGGGGGGTTCTTCTTGTTAATGGTGAAAAGAACAAAAGAATACAAAATCCACACAATATAATTCAGCACAAGAAAAATGTTAAAAATACCGCTCAGTGACAGGCAGTAATGGACCCAATGAATCAAAATGAAGTGTTTCATGTTTGAGGATACTCGCTGATACGGTACTAGCCGTTGCATATTGTTGTTTAACAAAATGATAATACAGCAAGTATGTGCACACATAAAAAAAATTGCTGTGAAATTGTTGCGCACAATGTTGTTTTCCTGCTTCAACACCTTCTTCATACACATTCTGCATGGCCGCCCTCAAGTTGAAACTTGCACAATGACGATCGTCCTTGTAATTTTTCGAGCCTATATGTCAGGAAATATAAAATGTGGGCAAATCACAATTTTTAGGCGCCTAGATAGTTAAACATGCAAGTGAATGTATCTAGACACTGTCAAAATAGTCGCAAATATCGCCAATTTCAGCGCCTGGAATTTGACGTTACCGTTGTTGAATGGAAGACCAACCTGTGCTAAGGGAGAAATAAGGCCAAAAGGGCGGTCCGTTAAGCCACATTTATGGGGCAATAGTCATGGCAGTTTGACTAGTAGTGTAAATCAATGGAGGAAGGAACCTTCCTCCTATGGTGGGCATGATCAAATTGGCGGTATTATTGTTTGTGCTCAATTTTGAAATCATTGCATAACTTAGAACACAGCCAAATGAAACCTTTTCATGGATATAATGTTATTGGGTTGCAGAGATATTATTTTTATTTTATTTTTACTGATTGTGGGGATTTCCGAATTTTCCTGGCAAAGTTGTAAAATTGTACTCTTGTTTAATAAAGTTTGAGCCTAATTATGTATTCTTAAAAAAAGGTAAACAATTTCAACCCATGTAGAATCATTATGTTATAATACGCAGTAATCCATGTCAAATTTTATTTACAGGTACATCAAGAGAGTAGAAGATTGAAGCAACCGTTAAATTTTTTGAAACACTGAATCGTCAATTGTATGTTACCATGGCACAAAAAAATTACGAACAAACACAATATACCCAAAATGGCTATATCTCAGAAACTATATTTTTTGCTTATACAACGATAACTTGTTTCTTTAGTTACAATGTATAACCAATCAGAGTATTTGTATTATTAAGAATGTATTCTTTTGTGTTACCATAGCAACGATATGTTAAAAATTAGGGTTTTTTTTCTCAAAAATCCTATTTTTACACATCTAGAAAATTAAGCTTTTCCTGGGTTAAAACTCTCACTTAACAAATACATATTTCGGAAATGTGTTATTGACCATATATGTGTTTGGGGAAATCAGCAAACCCATCAAAATAACAGCAAAATCCAATGGTAACCAAGGCATTGCTATGGAAACACCACAAATTGAAAGAAACGTCGAAAAATAACATTTTCACCAATCTCCATAATAAATCAGTTTTCTTGCATCAAACCGAGAAAATTAAATATTTGAATTTACATGTCCATGTAAATGTACTACTTTTATTTAATGAAACAATTTATAATGCTTAGTTCAATCCAAATGCACACTGTGTAGTTTTTAATCTGTAAACAATTCTATGGATTTTGTAAACAAACCAGAAACAAATTAAATTAATTCAGTAATAGTAATGTGCATGGGTTATGCACTGCAGTGACCCATGTGTTTGGAAATAAAAAATTATTATTCAGGAAAAAGTTTAAAGAAGTCCATCATAATGGTACAAAGTCCTAGATGCCTTAGTTTTGATTTTGTGGATTAAATAATCCAACCACATGCCAGACTTCAAGGAAGCGCCCATACTTTCTCAAGTCAAGGTAAAGAAGCTGCAGACCACGTAAATATACCCTGTCAATTAAAAAGAAAAAGAAATCCAGTTATCATTCTCAGTAGTTAGGCATGCAACTCTGGCCTATTTTCAATAATCACAATCCTACACGATGGCCGAGGGGTATTTAAAAAAAAAAAAAAATGCAGTTTTCAAAAGGCCTACAACCGAGAAGAAAGAATTGAAATACATATTTTATCATGGGTAAACATGTTAATTGTTGTTTAAAACTAATAATTCCTATGAAAAATGTAAAATATGCACTCTTTTCAACCTATTTCATAATATTGCCCAACTATTAAATTTTACAGGGGAGTAGTGTCTTCTAATTGATGTAACAGCCAAAAGTGGATTTTTGGAAATCCTCCTCAGTATGCCTTCCACGTATTATTGGTTCTTCCATAACATATCATGCCTCCCTCTGAATTTTACATCGTTTTATTACGATTCACGCAATAGAACAAACAGCCTTTTGATATAAATATTATTTTAAATGACGAAAACCATTCCCTTAAATTGCTTCAATTGACATCAACCTACTCAATTTGAACATAAACAACGTATTTCTGTCGCCATCAGCTGGACACACTCAAATGAGGCGGACACTTTAAAAATTCAAAATGGCAAACAGTACATTTTGTTAAGCCATGGACAAACGATTTTGTTAGGTCAATCAACCATCGTGAAATACGTTTTCTGATCGTTTTCGATCGTGTCTGGGTCCCCCTATCCCAAAATTTTACCCAAAGTTAATACTAGTAAAACATTTACTGGAAATATGAAATTTGTTCTTCCCCCAACTCTTTCAGCTTGGCGTAATTCCGGCTAAAAAATGTAGGATTTTGACGATTGTTTTGAGAGAGAGTTTCGGATCGTGTACATGTGCATGGTAATTAAGAGTGGCGGCTGTAAACAAAATACCCACAATGCGCTGAAACGACGAACGATCTAGGCTCAGCGCGCGGCCGCGCGGACGTACCGGAGGAAACCCATTGAATTGCCAATTTTGTACCACAATCGCGAACGAGATAACATGCGCAGAACGCACCGAAAAAAACAGTTTATGGGTCACTACTGTAACGTAGGCTAACCTTGCCTGCATCATCATGCGCAACATTATAATTTATATGGGCGCTGATTACATTGGACTTTCACCATCTCCACTGATTACCTCTGAGTTCTATAGGATTATATTTAAGACTTAAGCATGTAAAAGATATAGACATACCTTGGGTTTTTTCCAATGCCCTTTGGAGAATTTGAAAGCCCTGCTGCTGTGCAAGCTGAGGTTGGTTAGTTTATATACGCCATTAGCATACATTTGATGAGTTAGAATATGATAGCGCCCTCAATAGTTCAAGTATTTTTAGGCAAATGAGCTTATCTACAGATGTGACATGTCTTTAACTTACAGTTTTAATGGCAAAACAGCCTATCTTAAAAGTAAAACTTGTTTTGCCATAAAACACTCAACTTTTATTATATGTTTTGAACTCATTTGAAGACAGATCATGTATCTTAGACTTAGTATATTTTACCAATATAAAATAAAGTATGCATGACTTAATCTCAAAGTTAGACGTTTCTCAAACTTAGATATTTTTTGGCAAAACAGCTTATCTTCAAGATTGGATTGTTTTATTCAAACACCTCCACATGAAGTTTATAATAAATTTGGAAGGCAAAGTAGTCTATCTTGACTTACAATGTTTCACCAAGCAAACAAGAAACTGTGAATGAATTTAGGGTTAGAGATAAGGCGTTTTAAGCCATGCAAAAACCAGAGTGAACGATATGTGCAGCAATGTGAGATAGAACATGCTATCTTAAAAACAATCCATCGTACGCCTTTTGAAACTTTCACAAATGAAAAGAGCGCCCTCAATTTACCCAAAAATGATCTTATCTCAAAAATCAAAATTTTCGAGTTGGGCTGCTTTGCCATGGAAGGGCCGAGTAGCACGTGCATATAATGTATGTTCTATGCATAAACTAGTATATCATTGTCGTACAAAATATTCTTGTACAAGGAAGACCCCTATGTGAACGGTCGCCGTTTGCACTTAATGTTTTTGAGGTATTTATTTGGATTACTTAAGTTACTTAGGCTCGCAGTGTTTGATTTTGTTTGTGCTCCAGTCAGTCGTGCGGTTAGCTCATGCAGGCACGTTATTGGGATGCCAGTCAACCCGCCCTGACAAACCTGCCTTCTGACAAACTCGCCCCTGCTGGTACAAACTCGCCCCCTAACAAACTCACCCCTCACAACGTCGCCCCTCGACAAACTCGTCCCCCGGAAAACTCGCCTCTGACAAACTCGCCCCTGTAATTTTTTGACGCATCTCACGCTATTGAGACTGTCTCATATAGAGAGTAATAAAACATTATAATTAATATAATAAAGGCAGGATATATGTATGGGGATATTTTTTAGAGTTATTTAATGAATCCAATTATTAATTTTATTAGTCTTGTAACTCTGTGCAGTAGAATTAGTTTCATCTTGAAGCGCTAGTGGTGAAACTGAAGAGAGTTTATTAATGAAAACAAATAGGACCTATTACAAAGAAATAGCACAGCATTTACAGCACAATTGGTTAGAATAAATAAGGAAACTAGCTAAACAAATACTGGTAAAATAAATAAGAAAAATATAAAATAAATAGTAGTACATACAAAATACAAGAATTAAATCAAACAAAAATAACTAACTTGTAAATTTTTCATCATCACATAATACACATTGTGTATACTATAAAGCATACCTGTTTTGTTTAGCTAGTTTTCTATGTATTCTATTTTTTTTGTAACTGTTGAATTATTTCATGTAATATTTACTATTTTTTTTGGAACCAGTCTCAATAATGATTAGCGTTGAGATTGCCGGTGGTTATCATCAGGCGAGTTTGCTTAGGGGGCGAGTTTGTATCTGCAGGGGACGAGTTTGTCCCGGGGCGAGGTTTGAGGCGGTGTAAGGGCAAGATTGCCAGGGGTGAGTTGACTGGCATGCTTACGTTGGAGCGATATATGCCCTCATGATTGGGCGAATACTCTTCCCTTCAGTCTCCTATTTTATTCTAAATATATAGCGTTGAAGAAGATTGTGAAGGAAGAGGAACATTCGGTTTATGAACAGTAGATGTGATCAAGTCTGCACACTGCAGTGTCAAATTTAGGATGAGACTGAGAGATGCCACTCATTCACGCAAGCAATAACTTGTATTAATGCTTTTTAATGCTATTACTAAGTTATAATAATAGAGAAATGTTTCATATCACAGAATTCAACTCAAGCAATACCAACATGTACAAATGGCCTAAGCGGATTAGGTTTATCTAATTAACTGAGCCTAACTGAAAATATTATTTGAGCCTCAACTACCCAGTGAGGTAATGTACAAGGAAATGGGATGGAATAGCGACATGAATGTAGACCAAGATGTTAACAAAGTTATAGTAACTAGCAATTTTTATGAAAGCGTTCAAATTATTCTTAGAAATTGTTGCATTCTTTCAGGATGATAAACAAATTAACAAGTGAAAACTCTTATAGTAGCTTGGCCAGTCAATGTGATTAAAAAATAGCAGGGAAATGTGGAATCAATTGTATATATTATGTCATCTCATTTAATACAGTGTCAATATCGAGGCCAATTTTGGAAAGCCGTTGAGTGGCCTGTTACTGAAGGCACAAGAAATTGGCAACTTCTACCCAATTAGGTCAATGGCTTTCTCCATTTCCTGAAGGGACTTCGAGTTCTTCAGTGTTCATCAAGTTCAGCCTGTTGCCATCACAAACTATAAGAACAATGTGAGAAGAACTACCAATAACACTGTCATGGGTAACACCAAGCATTGGAGTGAAACACTTAGAGAGTTTATTGTAAGAAGTTATCTATAATGTGTACACCATGGGATGGGTTGGGTGGGGGGGTGGTATTAAGTCATGGTAGCACCAAGCATAGGGTTCAACGATGCTTGGAACTGCTTTTCTGAACAGTGCACAGCCTTACTCAGCTGGCCTGGATTCAACAGAAGTTGATGGAACTCCTTTTGGCTCAATATATTATTACATCTTCAATCGTTATTACTCAATGGTGGCCCCCTCAATGCGTATTACACTCAATCGCGTTATTACCTCAATGCGTTATTACCCCAATGCGTTATTACCTCGATGCGTTGTGCGATGGTTATTCCCGATCGCGTTATTACACAATCGTTGTACCTCAATGCGTTATTACCTCGTAGCGCGTTGCCCTCGAATGCGTTATTACCTCAATAATGCGTTATTACCTCGATGCGTTATTACCTCAATGCATGGTTAGTTACCTCAATGCATTGTTACCTCAATGCATTATTACCTCAATACATTATTACCTCAATTAGTTTACCAATCTGCTGCTTTTGAAAAATAGCTCATCTTTAAAATTACCTTATTTTCAGAGCTCTTCAACTACTCCAGCTTGCAAGTTTTAGTCACATTCATAATATTTTGTTTGTGATCCTATTTTCATATTATTTCTTTGTAGTAATTCATCTAATGAGTTATATTTTACACTACACAGGGAACTACAGTGATGTCACAATATGATTGCACTTTTGGGTTAATGTCACGTCACCAAGCATTCCAGCTAAACAGTACCAGAGGTAATCATTGAAAAGTCTAATTATTTGTCCTGATATTGTGATAACTTAATAAAAGATGACTTTGCCGATAAGAAGTGTACTACCACTTACGATTAACTCAAACACTTCCATTGATCACCTTTTTATTTTGTGTCTATGTACTTAACATGTATAATTCTTGTTATCTTATATTAGGTGTTATTAGCCCAGGATGCCATATAGAACCTAATCCATGCCTTAATAACGGACAATGTGAATCTATAGATGAAGATATATACACATGTTACATGTGATGTGGGATTCACAGGAATTAATTGCCGTAAACAAATAGGTGAGTTAAATAAACCTCTAATGTCTGATAAGTAAATTAGTAATTGCTACGGTATAGTTAATATGCAAATACTGAGTCCTATGACTGAGTGGTAAAATATCATCTTGTTCCATGCAACGCTACAGACTGGAAGGATCTTTCTATATCCAAAGTCCATACTTCTGCAACTGAGGGATCTCCTACTATCCTAAGTCAACCACCCTCCATCCCCCCTGTGCTTGTCTAACAACTGATTCCAAGTTCAGAGAGCACACTCCCTTCTCCCAACCCCCAGGGATCCCTAGTCCCAACAGTTCCGCCTCTTGGCGCCTCAACGAACTAATCCTCCAGCATCCCATTCATGGGATGATCCTCCAGCAGTCTACTTAGCAGCAACGGCATTTTCCAGAGTCCGGCATTCTCCTTGAGGACGATCAGAGCATACTGATCCCGAAGCTTGTCGAAGGTTGTACCACCAGTTCTGGTTGCACTGAAACCTAATTACTACTCAATTGAGATTCCCACATGGAAAAGTCCACCGCGAATTAGTCTTCTTTATCATCTTGTTCATTCCTGTAAAATACTGGGATACTTCAAAGTTTTACATAAAAGCAAGGAACAATAGGAATACCACAGTAAAATAATTATACCATCATAAAAATGATCATCTGACAAGTTTGGTTGGTTTGTAGGCACCTACACTGTCTTAAGCTGAAGGGAATTGTAAATGTACAATGGCACAAATCATTCTTGGAGGGTGTTGAAGGAATACTTGATGTGTCATAAGTGTGCAGTTGTACATTCTCATAAAGCACTAAATACACTTGAATTGACTGATGTGTAGGCTCTTAGGATGTGTACTGGCCATATTTGACATCACAGCTTTCTACCCACAATGCAAAAGAATTGATGTTTAAATTTTATCCCTTTTTTTAGGGTTGTATTAATATTAAATCTCAGCTGTGTATATTAAGAATTAATCCTCAAGTGGCTGGCAGAATGATTTCTGTTTGGTAAAGTCATGTGTTTGGCTTTTGTTTGATAAACTAACGTGCAGTTAAAGGAGTATGCCTTGCTTTTAAAATCATGTGAGTATGTGTTTGCAGGGTGAAACATCTGCTTCCTTTCCTGTGCCAATGCCCACTGATGTTTTACTGGTTGGTAAACTGAAAAACTTAAGTATTTTTTAGACAGAAAAAGTTTTTCATTACAGTCCTTTCAGTTACATGATTAATAATGTGGATACTATTACGAGCTGTCTCTGGTTTCTATAGAATTGACATGTTCTGACCAACCATGTATGAATGGAGGAACACTGCATTACGATCTGTTACTCAGGGCTCTTATATCTGCCATGCAATCGTGCACTCTTCACTGGAATAAACTGTGAATCGTGTAGTTTCTACAAGTATATAACTTCAGAGTCAATATACTCTTTTTTCTTCCTCCTATGGACGACCTTTCAAAACCTTTCAAAAATCACCTTTGCTAACCGTCGCCTCAATAATATGAACCCTTAAAAACCCTCCAGAATTTGTTGCTGCTGACAACCACACCTTTCAATACCCTTTGAAAATTATTGGCTTATTCAACACCAGTTTGGTTTCAGAGAGTTGTTACACCTTTCGAAACCTTTCATAGGTCCTTTTTGTCCGACAGTTTCTCTTCCTTTCAAAACCCTTCAGTGCAACAAGCGAAGGTTTTGAAAAGGTCTGACTAATCTATGGCAACTACGCAGCCACATAGGAGGTTAATGGAATGCTAACAATCACAAAAGGTACAATGTGTCTTTGACAAGGGTCTGTTCATATGTACTTCCATGTGTAGAACATGAAAGTGAAAGTGAAAATGCCCTGCATAGTTTTTTCAAAAAAGAATTGCAAAGTAGAACTGTTAACTTTTAAAAAGAATATGGTGGCAGCAGGGATGGGGTCACTAGTGGTAACAGCAGGGATGGGGTAAATATTAGTGGGCAGCAGGGATAGGGTCATTACCGGCAGGCAGGGAATCGGGGGGTCATAGTGGCAGCAGGGATGGGGGTCATGTAGTGGCAGCGGTGGATGGAGTTCATTAGTGGCAGTAGGGATAGGGGGTCGTGGCAGCAGGAAGTCATTATAGTGGCAGCAGGGATGGAGTTTCATTAGTGGCAGCAGGGGGGGGGTCATTAGTGGCAGTAGGGATGGGGTACAGTGGCAGTAGATAACAGGATGGGGTCAGTGGCAGTGGATGGGGTCAAATATTAGGGGAGTAGGGATGGGGTCATTAGGTGGCAGTAGGGGATGGGGTCAGCGTGTCATCCATATGTCATAAGTAAATACGTTCATATTACCAACTCTTTGTGTTTTGATGTTGATAGTGATGATTTTGTTTTTGACCTTTTAGTAATAATGGCAGCGGCTTCCGTGATATGAATCCATGCTTGAATAATTGAGTATGGGTGATGAATGATTCAACATCATCTTACAAATTGTACATGCACAGGAATTCACAAGACCAACTGTGAATATAGAAATTATGTGCACATGGTGTGATTTGTGGTTGTGGTTTAAGAAGATGGTATAACAATTAAACATTAAGGAATAATATACAGTGGTCTTAAACCCATATCAAACCAATCCACATTAAGGAATAATATATAAGTTAGTGGTCTTAATGCCTATATCTAGCCAATCCAACCATACTTTATAAAAACGGTCTTAAACCATATCTAACCACATGCTTATATAAACAGTGGTCTAAACCATCTATAAATTGGGAATAATATATAAGCAGTGGTCTTAATACCCATATCTAATCCACATTAAGGAATAATGATATAATGCATGTGGTCTTAAACCTATATCTAGCACCAAATCCATACATATATAAACAATGGTCTTAAACCATATCTCAACCAATCACACATACTATGAATAATATACTTAATGTGGTCTTAAACCCATATCAACCAATCCACATGCTATATAAGCAGCATTCTTAAACCCATGATCTAAACCAATCCACATTCATAAGTGGTCTTAAACCCATATCTAATCCAATCCACAGCTATATAAGCAGTGGTGCTTAAACCCATATCTAACCCAATCCACATGCATATATAAGCAGTGGTCTTAAACCCTGTCTATATCAACCAACCACACACATAAACAGTGGTGCTTAAACCCATGTATCTAACCAATCCACATGCTATATAAGCAGTGGTACTTTAAAACCAATATCTAACTAACCAATCCCACAGATGCATATTGGCAGTGGTCTTAAACCCATATCTAACCAATCCATACATATAAACGATGTGGTCTTAAACCCATATCTATATAACCAATCACATTGAGCAATATATAACAGTAGTCTTAAACCCACATATCTAACTAATCACACATGCTATATAAACAGTAGACTAAACCACATCTAACCAATCCACATGCTATATAAACAGTGGTCTTAAACCCCTATATCTAACCAATCCACAGTATATAAACAGTGGTTCTTAAACCCATATCTAACCAATCCACATTAAGGAATATATAAACAGTGGTCTTATAATACCCTTATCTAACCAATCCACATGCTATATAAACAATGATTAACTAAACCCATATCCTAAACCAATCCCCTATATAAATACGGTGGTCTTAAACCCATATGATCAATAACAATCCACATGCTATATAAGAAAATTCAAACCCATATTAAACCAATCCACATATGCTATATAAACAGTGGTCTTAAAACCCATATCCTAACCCAATCCATGCTCATATACAGTAGCAGTGGTAAGCCCATAAACCAATCCAGCGTTATATACACAGATGGTCTTAAACCCATCTAACCAATCCACATTAAGAATATATATATAGCAGTGGTCTTAAAACCCATATCTAACAATCAATCCACATGAGATAAACAGTGTGGTCTTAATTAAACCCATATCTAACCAATCCATTAATGCTATATATAGCAGCTTGGTGATCTTATAATACCCATATCTAACAACCATATTGAGGAATATATATATAAACAGTGGTCTTAAACCATATCTAACCAATCCACATGCTATATAAGCAGTGGTCTTAATACCGCATATCTAACCAATCAATTAATGCTATGCCATGATAAACAGTGGTCTGTAAACCCATCTATCTAACCATATCCATACAATATAATACCACCTCATGTCTTAAAACCCATATCTAAACTAATCAGTCACATGCTATATGAAGCAGTGGTCTTAAACCCATATCTAACCCAATCCACATACTATATAAAGCAGTGGTCTTAAACCCATATCTAACCAATCCACATTAAGGAATAATATATAAACAGTGGTCTGATGTAAACCCATATCTAACCATTGGAGGAAGAAAACAGACTTTTTTCCCATGATCTAACCAACTACAATATGAGCGGCAACAGTGGTCTAACTAAACCCATATCTGAAACCAATCCATTATTAGGAATATATAAGCAGTGGTCTTAAACCCATATCTCTAACAATACATATGCTACATAAACAGTGGTTCTTAAACCCATATCTAACCAATCACATTAAGGGAATAATATAAACAGTGGTCTTAAACCCCATATCCTAACCAATCCACATTACAGGAATAATATATAAACAGTGGTCTTACCACCCAACCTCTAATCCATCATGCTATATAAGCAAAATCTTAAACCCATATCTAACCTTAATCCACATGCTATATAACGTGGTCTTAAACCCATATCTAACCAATCACATGCTATATAAGCAGTGGTCTTAAAACCCCATATACTCAACTCCAATCCACATGCTATATAAACAGTGGTCTAAACCCATATCTATAACCAATCCACATTAAGCTATAATATATAAGCAGTGGTCTTAAACCCATATCTAACCAATCCACATTGATGCTATATAAACAGTGGATGATTCTTAAGCCATATCTAACCAATCATTTTAACCAATCCAGGTTTAACAGTATAAACAGTCAAAATCTGTGTCACTCCCAACCATTGATTTTGTGCAGGTACCTCAAATAAACCCATAGGTCTAACCAATCCACTCTTTACTATAAACAGTGGTCTTAAACCCATATCTGTGTAACTCTGCATATATCCAACATCAGCTATATAAAACAATGGTGTTTAACTTTGCCATATCTAACTCCGCATCCTTGGAGAAAAATGCTATACGTATTAATGAACAGTGGTCAAAAACCCATATCTAACCAATCCACATGATCTATATAAGCTTGATGGTGATTGCTTGCTGGTAAACCCATATCTAACCAATCCAGGGGTTGAGGAATGACTATATGTAAACAGTGGCCTTAAACATGCCATATTCTAACCAATCCCACATGCTATATAATCAGTGGTCTTAAGGACCCATATCTAAACCAATCCACATGCTATATGGCAGCAGTGGTCTTAATACCCATATTCTAACCAATCCACATTAAGGAATAATATATAAGCAGTGGTCTTAAACCCATATCTAACCAATCACATGCTATATAACTGACCACCAGTGGTCTTAAACCCATATCTAACCAATCCACATGCTTTATATATAGCAGTGGTCTTAAACCCATATATCTAACCAATCCACATGCTATATAAACAGTGGTCTTAAAACCCATATCTGTAATTAACACATTGAATAATATATAAGCAGTGGTATTAAACCCCGCATATCTCAACTAATCCAACATGCTATATAAACAGTGGTTCTTAAACCCATATCTAACCAATCCACATGCTATATAAGCAGGTGGTCTTAAACCCATATTCAAACCAATCCAATATGCTATATAAGCAGTGGTCTTAAACCCATATTTGAACTAATCCACATGCTATATATAAAGCGGTGGTCTTAAACCCATATCTAACCTAATCCTTATGCTATATAAGCACAGTGGTCTTAAACCCATATCTAACCAATCCACATGCTATATAAGCATGGTCTTAAAAACCCATATTCAACTTAATCCACATGCTATATAAGCAGTGGTCTTAAACCCTATTCTAACCAATCATGTTATATGAGCGATGGTCTTAAACCCATATCTAACCAATCCACATGTTATATAAGCAGGTGGTCTTAAACCCATATTTCAACCAATCCACATGCTATATAAGCAGTGGTCTTAAACCCATACCTAACCAATCCACATGCTATATAAGCAGTGGTCTTAAACCTGATTCAACCAATCCACATGCTATATAAGCAGTTGGTCTTAAACCCATATCTCAACCAATCCACATGCTATATAAGCAGTGGTTCTTAAACCCATATTCAACCAATCCACATGCTATATGCTATGCAGTATTAAACCCATATCTAACCAATCCAATATTGTTATCAATAATATAAGCAGTGGTATTAAACCCATATCTGTCCAATCCACATGCTATATAAGCAGTGGTCTTAAACCCAGAGCCCTAACCAATCCACATGCTATATAAGCAGTGGTCTTAAACCCATATCTAACCAATCCACATGCTATATAAGCGGTGAGGATATGAAACCCATGATTCAATCTAACCAATCCACTATATAAGGCAGTGTCTTAAACCCATATCTTAATCAATCCACATGCTATATAAACAGTGGTCTTAAGCCCATATCTAACCAACTACATGCTATATAAGCAGTGGTCTTAAACCCATATCTAACCAATCCACATATGCTATATAAACAGTGGTCTTAAACCCCATATCTAACCAATCCACATGCTATATAAACAGTGGTCTTAAACCCATATCTCAACCAATCCATGCTATATAAGCAGTGGTGTTAAACCCATATCTAACCAATCCATGCTATATAAACAGTGGTCTTAAACCCATATCGTAACCAATCCACATGCTATATAAGCAGTGGTCTTAAACCCATATCCTTAATCCAATCCACATGCATTTTATTACTATGCGAAATAAGGGATACAGGTGTGTTTACAAGTTCATACAAAGTAATACTTATTCAAGTCTCTCATTGGTTCAGTGAAATGTGATACAAAATAATCTTAAACATGTAATTGACGTGACATTCAAAAAACCATAAATATGTCATTCCTATTTAAGACTATAGAATTCTAATCAAATCATATAAATTATTTGTTTTTGGACCAAAGAATTGTTAAAGCTAAGACAAGTTGCTTGGAAATGTTTCCTCAGTAAACCGTAATCCCTTAGGTATTCTGTTGCTAGGAATTCTCCAAAAATCCTCCCATAATCCCATCAGGTTTGCATTTTGGAAACATGGCCTTAATCTTCAAAATGCATGCATTTTCATTCAGCACTTATGGCCTGTACTTCTTCTACAGCTAGTAATTTGGCCCCATTTGAAAGAGATAAAAGTACCAGTTTCCAACAGTGCTGAATTTTTAAAATTCCTGTCATTTCAGAGCAAAGACAAACAAATATGATTAAATGTAAGATGATGTTTTTTATTGGCAGCTCTTTGGTTGTAGTGTTCAAAACAAACAAATATAATTAAATGTATGATGATGTTTTTTTATTATTGCCTTTTGCTCTTGGTTCAGTAGTGTTCAAAACAAACAAATATGATTAAATGTATGTATGATGATTTTTTTATTGTTAAGCCCTCTTGGTTGCAGTGTTCAACCTTAATCAAAATCGAGGCTCTTTGTTTTCAAGCAACATACTCAGCATATATATTGCAGATGTCCTACTGGTTAAGTACTGAGCCAACTGTGATAAAATGAAAGTGTCTTATAATATTTAACCAATTTACTTTGATACCATCTCATTATGCATCTTTTTAAATGTCACCAAAAAGTTACATCAAGATAGGAAGGAAAAAAATCCCTCCTCAAGATATAATATATTTGGTCCATAGCTGAGATTTAAATATTTATATATAGATTTATTGCTAGATTTATATATTTATGATGTTATTATTCCAATCATATATGCATAGCAAGAGGGGGGTAATTACATTATGTAAATCACCGCTTCGATTACTGATTGATATCCAGTATATATTATAAGCCAGTGCAAAGTTGTTATGGTGTATTAATACATGTTATCCTTCTTAATGGTCCCTTGACATCACATGAAAGCCTTGATAGCCTTTATGCTTGATCACTAGAAAGTCACTTTAGAGGATAGAATCAGAATATATACCCTTTGACTACTAAAAACTACATGAACCCCTTTCTACACATATTAGAGGCCACTGTAAACCACTGAAATGTCCAATGTGTGTTTATACACACATTGTTTGTGCACATAAGCCACACTGACCCTTTGAGTTAATCTCCAATGTACATACATGTATACAAAGACATGTATATACCACAGTTGAGCCTTATTTTCCGGCAGGTTATACTGTAAACAAAACCCCTAAGAGCTGACTTTACGTAATTAGGTGTTCCAGCGGCGTGACAGCGTGAACCCGCTGATGATTGTTCGGGTTTTTTTTTCTTCTTCTTCTTCTTCTTCTTCTTCTTCTTCTCCCAATAAGAACGATATCAGAGACAAAAACATAGTTGCAGAGGTCACAGAACCTTAAAACTTGACACATAGTTGAACCTTAATCTATGTAGGTTTTATGTCAGGAATGGTGACGCCATAGATGAGATCATCAGATATCAATTACACTAAATCAAAAGTTTAATATTTCTAAAAATCATATCTCATGAACTGGCTAAACCATATTTCCACAGTCTTTGTGATCATGTTATAGATCTTTAATTATGTGATTTTCGTACACAGACGTGACCCCAATCCGGACCTCTCCTTCCGGCCTTGAAAACCCGGAAGTTGAGAAATTTCTAAAGATTTAAAAATCATATCTCATGAACCATGAAAATATTTTCACAATCTTGCATCATCTTAAAGACCTTGAAATATGTCACATTTACTTACAGACATGACCCCAATTTGACCCACTCTCCTTCCGGGTCCGAAAACAGAAGTTTAAACGGTCAACTATTCAGAAGCTTACAGCCATACTGACGCTTCTCTTACACACAGACATATCGGGGCCCTATAGTAGTGTGCGTTATTCTAATTAGAATAGAATAGTTCGAAGCTTTACGAAGACCGCCGCAGGTCATGACCTCGCCATGCATGCACGCTGCATACGGTATTAGTAACCACAGCAGCAAAAGCAATGGCTTCCCCGGCGTCGGGCCCGTCTGCAGAAAAAAAAAAAAAAAAGTCGCGCCGCAGAAAAATGTGTACTAATTTAGCATGGAATCCAAATTGTTATCATTTTTGGAGATGAGTTGGACAAAGATTCTTTCATGTGCAAGTGGATGGAAGAAATAGACTGCATGGTTGGGAGTGTGATATTAATAAAATCTAAGCATGGAGGGAAGAAAATCTATTTTCCTTCCTCCAGGAGTCTAAGCGTTGGGGCTGTTGGAGCTAGCATTACTACATAATATCGATAACGTCAGCCTAAATAACGTTACAGGTAATGGCTAGGAATTAATTTTAAAAGAATTTGAAAAATATCTGGACCTAATCAGACCACATAATTTTTGTAAAATAGGTTGGACTTAGGCCTATATGAAAACATCCCTTTACAATTTAACTTATGTCTTTGACTTTTAGTATCTCCATTGTGATCTGTCCTCAGCATCGTAGTGTGAAATTTAAAAAGATCATTCCTGGTGACATTTTTTCAATAGTTACCATGTTAATACCTTGACCAACAAAATAAACTATAACCCTAACCACCCCAAATCCATCAAAATCCTGAAAGGGGCCTTTTTTGGGGAAAAAAATCAGCTTACTGTTGAAAATGGGATCTTTATAATGGAGTTTTATCAGATACTTAAAAGTAATACAACATGTAATAAAGTTGCAATAAACATAACTTTGTACATGGAGCCAAGAATATCAAACCTTTGGCGGTGTAAATAAGCATGGAAATGAACTATCGCTTGAACCAAAGTTTTGGGGTTATTTTTTCATAGTGTATACAATGAAGCATGGATATTCCAATTATTTATTATTTTATATGTATGGATGAATAGTCGATATTCCTAAAATTAATTACCATTCGACGATAGATTTATGGTACCACTTGAGTGGTTACAACAATGTCGTCCATGCCATTTGCAGGGCTGAGAGGAAGAAATAAGATTTAAGAAGAAGCACAGGAAACATCAAGGTGAGCAGAATATTGAAAAATACGTTAGAATGTCGCATCCGCCGCCATACTTTTTCTCATTCAGTATAACCATTAAAGTAATCTACCTACCTCGCGAGTGGAGAACATATGATGATGATGGACATATATCATTATTCCAGGATATTTATTTCATGAAAAATCAGTCAGCCGTTTTGCTATCACGAAGAATTCTCTAGTAACAAGTCAGTCTACGTCGTAGGTAAACCCCACAATTAGTAACCAACATAGTCATTTGTACATGCAAGAAAAGTAAATTCATAATAGGATCCTTCTATTTTCTGAAGGGAGGATTTTTAGAAGGGAAATAAAAGTGGATTTTAAAGATAGTTTTCGCTCTGTACCACCAAAACTGATAGAATAATTTTTAACTGGTTACTGGTTAGTGGTTGCAAAATTCCCCAAAACCCTTTAAAAGTGGTGGTCGGAATCGACGACATTCTTCCAAAATCAATCAATCAAGTTTGCTATGCAGTAAGCTTGGGCGAGCACCATTTTTTTAAATCTCTATATCGGCAAACATATATGTAATTTCAATAATATCGCAATTCTTTTTTTATCTCATGCATGATTTGTTTTGAAACCAATAACCACAGGTATGTACCCCTCTCTACAAGTGTACAATAAATTGCAAATTTATTTGCAGAGCTGTATGTACTTCTGAAATAGTTTGCTTTTTGTTTTCATTTTAAAAGCTCAAAAAGACTAATGGTTTTATTTCATGGAACAGTCCTGACTGACCACAATGTCGATTTATATTTTATTGTGATATATTTGTATTCATGATTCGACTACACGATATGCTTTTCGATAACTTAAATAGGTTCTCATATTGTAATCGGAATCAAAAAGTATATCGCCAATATTCGGAGCATCGTGTTTATCGCCCAAGCTTAGTATGCAGTAAAAATTTTTTAGTTATATGTTGCTTTTCTGTTTCTTCTTTCTTCACCTTTGTTTTTGTGTGTGTGTACTTTTATTAATTTCTTCTCTCTTTTTGTCTACAATGCCCATTCCCCTTACTCACTTATTTCTCTATTTCTATTAAATATTTATCATTCTTTCTTCATACATATTCAGGCCCAGGTCAATAAATATGGCTTCGAGCGGTGAGAATGCAGCACCAACCCCAGAGAAGAAAACCGTGGTCTTTATCAGACTTACTCCCTGACAAAACCCGAGTGCCTGAGAAAAAAAACTGATAAGTATTCACAGTGCCAAACCAGATTGCATGCCAACTGTTTGAAGCAGCCCAACTTGGAAAGTATTATGAGGAGGTTACTTTGGTACCAAATCGAAGATAAAAGATCTTGTGGGTTTAGAAGTTTGCTATCATTGTCTTTGCTATAATGAGAAATGTACCCAATTTTTGACATAAGGCCAGATCCATCAGATAAATACCCTATTTGGTACAATGATGAAGTAAAATAAAATTCTGTGAAGAAGTCATCCTGAAGAGAATAATAAAAACAATAAAACCTTTTCACAAAGTCATTACATCAAGTAAGTTCATCTCAAGTACGTATGTATGTACAAGAAGTGGAGGAGTTGATTTGAGTTGACCCACATGTAATCTGAAAACACGTCTGAAAAAGTACATTTCCTCGCTGGTAATTCATAGATCATTTACTAAGAATACAGTTGACTTGGTG
This sequence comes from Zoroaster sp. YZ-2022, assembly GCA_029582265.1. Classification (NCBI taxonomy): domain Eukaryota; kingdom Metazoa; phylum Echinodermata; class Asteroidea; order Forcipulatida; family Zoroasteridae; genus Zoroaster; species Zoroaster sp. YZ-2022. The sequence continues at coordinate 7,555 of JAQQFT010000049.1, read as the reverse complement.
TACAGCCAAACTCTCCCTGCAAAAGAACTGGTATAGAGACTGCGCTTGACCTTGTCAGATAACATTATGCGGACTTATTACTGATACATGACAGCAGTTAAGGGGTTTGAGAAGGTAGCAGAGATACTTTTACATAAAAGTGCATATCTTCACACGCTCTTTCAATGCATCAGCTGTGCTTTATATAATACACTTTTAATGAAGAAATCACATGGCATTACAGATTGCCTAGCCCCATCAACTTCAGATGAGCTTATCCTCGCACACTTTCTTAATGAAATGAGCCAGTAATTTCAATTGCTCTGCTTTGTTCATGTCTCCTACACTAGGACACTGATTCTCACGACCGCGTTGAAAGTCTACTCTGATTGAGATAATGTTACCCCTTTCAACTCATTATTTTAATTGAAAAATTCTGTTGACTTTCTTTTCATGCACCAGTAAAAGGTTTAACAACACTAGCCAAACTAATTTCAATACCTAGGGTTCTACAGGGTTCACTTGTTGGAATATTTAGGTACTTTGCAGGAAAAAATTATTCTTTTTCATTGTAAATTAGACCTAGAACTTTGATATAACCTTTATCCTTGCATGAAATGGATTACGGCTGATGGGTGCAAAAATGGATGGAAAAGTATATCATGACCATGACAAAATAAAGCAGAAGTGTCATTTCCTTTATTACTATTAATTTGTGTGTAGTTTAACCAAGAATGTTTTATCAATTTAAACATTGGCACAAAATATTGAACAATTAATAACCAATACTGAACTTTTTTCAAGATGATAAAAGATTTACAAATTCATCTCTAGTGTAGGTAGGGTTAGAATCATGGTGGGCTGGGAATCAGGCAAGGAGATGGGTGATGGAAATGAAACCCCAAAATATTGAGATGTATGGTCCAATTTAGATTGTTTTCGCCACAGATCAATTAAATTGGAATACTACCCCACCCACACCATGATCCATTACCCTGGGGTAAAAGGGTAGAGGACTGGGGATCAGACGCGGGTTCAGCCAGACCTTTTATCTACAAGGCAATTTTTTTTAAACTGGTTCATTTTTTACAATGACAAATATTCCCCAATATGGAATCCCCTTTCCAAACTCTTCCAAACATAAAACACATAGCCCATGTGGAACTATTCAATTATATTACAAAATTGGAAATGTACATTAAAATGTACAGTTTTTCTAAAAATAGCCGAAAAGAGGCAGCGCTATTTTTACGCCATTGCAAATGCAAATATCTGCCAAGGCAGGGCAAGTTTCGTGTGGATTGTGGGTTTATATATATTAGCAATTTTACATGTAATGATCACTGTTTCCCACTCATGCCTGATATGTCACAAAACTCAATTTCTGAACACACTCATTTGCACACCCCCATTGAAGTCAAATTACACGCCGAACTTATCTCTCGTAGTTATAGTCTCTTGTCAAGTCGTACTTGACACACCACTGATGCTGAGTTTTGTCCTTGAAACCTTTCTGAAGAGAAACCATATTTACCAAGTTCGAACTTAATTTGGTTGGAGGAATTTAAAATTATATGGGATGACTGAACCGAAGTTAATATATTCAGCACATGTTATGTTCCCTATTATATCATAAAAACCATATCTCCTGAATAACTCATATTAGTGAGGAACAATTTAGAAGTATGAATGACGTCACAATAATTGAACCAGAAGTTAATGTATTCAGTATAACACAATATGTAGGTTATTTTATATATATTACATGGCTTATGAAAAACTCATATCTCCTGAAGTAAACTTTTGTTTTTTTAATAACTTTAGGTGATGATGTCATATTAGGCGCACTTTGAGACACCCCTTGAGTTTGTTTTTAACCAAACTCTATACCTCTAGTTGATGTTTATATATGTACTTGTTTACTGCCATTGCTGTTGATTATTTATAGCTATTTATTGTATTGTTTCATTAATATAGGCATTGTGTTTAAAGATGATGGTCGCTTGCAGGCTTGAACCACCCTCGGCGGGGAAGGTCTATCAACTGCGTTAATTCATGCGTCTCAAATCCGCGAATTGGAGGGGGTTTTTGGTCATGGACGGGATTCATCTTGTCGCTTTGACATGTTTCAAATCAATGTTTTCATGTTTTCATTTCTCTTTTTGCGTATGGGTTACAAGATCTGATGCGTTGGGTGTGTTAGGAGTTAGCTCATATTAGCCTATCCGCTGAAACCTACATTGTTGGAGCGCGAGGTCGGAGCTTAGCTGGCACTTTGGACTGCCGGGTGGGGCCTGCAATTGTTGTTGGATAATTTTCACCAACAAGTTTGGGCATTGTAAACGTTGATTAAATGTTTAGGCTTGTTGGTTAAATGTTTTAAATGGCTGTTATTGTGGTTCGCATGTGGTCCGTGTTGGTTGAAGGTTTTGACCAACGTTCTAAGAAAGTATTACAGTGCTGTTTAATCAAATCATCTTTAGACACAAGACCGTGCAATTTATTTTGCAATTTTATTTTGTAAATATCCACCATTGACTTGATATTATTTATTTGTATTTGACGAAGCAAAGCGAATCGCGGATATAGGCCCATATGGTCCGTATGTGATTTTGTTATTTTGCTCAAACCCTACCCTCAGTAGACCTACCTGGCATTGTGGGGTTCACCATGGTTATCTCGCATACGACGGTACGGCGTGTACAATGCATCCCTTCGTTCAGCTCTCTATACGTTGCTTTGTTATCGCTAAATTATTACTATTATTTAACATTTTATTATTAAATATTGTTATTTTTATAAATATTAACTGTTGTAACTATTGTACTTAGAAATTGTTTTATGGATGCAACTCGATATTAACATACTTAATCGTGTTGCCACTGTTTCAAAAAGTGTAATTCCAAATAAATAAATAAATAAATAAATAATAAATCACCATCAGCCACTGGGACCAATAAACCATACCAAGCCTCCATCATCCATTGGGATTTTCAGCAGTTATTTTGTAATACACAACTCTCCATAGTAACTCTACCACCAGCCACTGAGTCTGGAACAAGTAATATGCCCTGCAATATGTCAATCACAAACCACTAAACCACAACAGACATATGATGAGGCATATGTTAATATGCAGTATAGCTACAGAGAGCCACTGCCTACCATAGCAATGGCTAATTAAGGTGGCCTGAATGGGTTGTTTAAAAAAATGTCACTGATTGTAGGAGGGTTTTAAAGATAGTGATTTGATAAGTCAGATATTTTGATTGTTTATTCTGTCCTAGTATCTGGAGTTGGATGTGACAGTGGACCCCATGTTTTAATGGTGAGATTTGTTTCTCTGGCTATACTCCTGCAATCTTTTTGCTTGTCAGTGCCCACTCAACATTTAATACTGGTGCTGTGTTTAATTGGTAAGTTGGAAAAATAACTGAAGGAAATAACCGATCAATACGGCTTTATGTTACACCTTAATCAAATGCCTAGTTTTTTATTTCATTCACATCATACATAATATTTTGTCAAATGTTTTCTCTTGAAGTTATAATGCTTTTTGTTTCTCAATTTAGCGTGTTACTTTAGATTTGAGTCCTTGTCAGAATGGTGGTACATGTATCAGTGGCAACCAACCAGATTCTTTTATCTGTCAATGTACAAATGCCTTCACTGGAATCTTCTGTATCAGCTTCTATGAAGTCTATGCAGTTATATTTCTATGAAAAGATCAGTTAATTAAGCTAACATATCTTCTACTCATTTTTATCAAATAATCATAATCAAATAATAAAATGTTTTTCTAATGAGTAGTTTCTTTTAACATATCCTACAAATTGTTTGCATGTTGAGTCACTGATTCATATACAACATTCACTCTGTTTGCATACAGTGGTTTATTCCATTCATTTATTGACTGCCTTTGTTACTGCCTCTCGCATATAACTTTGTTACAAAGGCTCTAGGAGCACAGTACTTACATCTATTAGTGGTGAATTGTTGGTGACCTTGCTTTCTAGTTCCCACAATTAACTTTAACATTAGAGTGAGTAACAAGTACACGTAGCACATTTCTGGACATAAATGGGGTTATTATACACACCACATCAGGATCAAAGCAGGAAAAGTCTATTCAGTATGTTAAAATTGAGACTGCTTACATTTTCTGTGTAGAGGTTAATATCCATTCATCTATTGGGTTCCTGACTCCTGTGTTATATAGATGTTTTTACATTTTCATAGCAGACATTCCTAAACTTTACTAAGATTTGGTTCAGGATTTAACAATCAGATATTAATTACACATACACTCCAATGAAGAAGCCAATTATATTTGGACCAATATTATAACCAGTCTGGTAATATATACATAACTTAAAAATGATAACAACAATACATATATATTGATGCTATGATGTATTTGTGTATTGACAAGGTTTGATTTTTAATACTAAATGATATTTACAAATATATATTTGTTCTTTCATCTGAATTGGGCAAAATTAAGATATGCCGTAACCGGTACCATATCTTCAGCATTGTTTTTTAATGTATTGGCATATTAACCCTCCTACTTTTGGTTCCTTTGATGCACTGCCATTTGGAAACCATTACGACTATGGAAACACACCAAGGTGTAGTGTATCCACCATTCAAAACCATTTGGAATGATTTATAAGCCACTGTGTAGTACATTCACCATTTGAAACCATTCGGCTATGGAAACACACCAAGGCGTGAGTAGTATCCACCATTCAAAAACCATTTTGAATGATTTATAAGCCACTGTAGTACATTCACCATTGAAAAACCATTGCTACTGTGAAACACACCAAGGTGTAGTGTATCCACCATCCAAAACTCATTTGAATGATTTATAAGCCACTGTGTAGTACATTCACCATTTGAAACCATTACAGTATGAAACACACCAAGGTGTGTGTATCCACCATCCAAAAACCATTTGAATGATTTATAAGCCACTGTTGTAGTACATTCACCATTTGAAACCATTCGGCCTATGGAAACACACCAAGGTGTAGTGTATCCACCATTCAAAAACCATTTGAATGATTGTAAGCCACTGTGTTGTACATTCACCATTTGAAACCATCTTAGGCTATGGAAACACACTACAGTGGGCATGTTCATACCATTCAAAAACAAACACTGTTCAAATGGAAAACATCCTGGTGTGTATTTCAAAACCAATGGGCATTTTGAATGAAATTTTGAATGGTTTCAAATGGTCTATCAGTAGGAGGTTAACCTAATTGTGGTTTGAATGTTTTGTTTTTGCACATGTGTTGAAGTTGCAGTGACTGTATTTCTGTCTGTTAATGTATGCCCAAACTAATCATTTATTTATTTTTTAAATGCAGAAATGGAGCCTTCACCATCCCAAAATGTTTGCAATCATTTTCTTGACAAACTTTGAAAACCCCCAAATATATTCTATACCACGTCAGCATAAACTTTCATTGTTACTGCTATTTTCTTCTTAGAAATAACTGCGTGTTCACAAACCTCTGTCAGAATGGTGCTTCATGCTACCAAGCACTGTCTCTCTCATTGGAATATTTCTGTTATTGTTTACCTGGATGGCAAGGATTATATTGTCATGAGGCCAAGTGATTTGTGTGCTTCTACTCAATGTCTGAATGTGAGCACATTGTATCAATCTACAGATAAATTTATAACTGTCGGTGTACATCAGGATTCTCTGGAAAGAAACTGTGAGATTGAGTAAGTCTAATGGCTTTCATATTTCTCTCCATGGCTAGATCAAAGCGGAAGAGTCAAGATTTATTAGAGTGGTTTTTGTTCTGTAGTATAAATTATGGCACTATAGATAGGTTTTACTTTTCCTATTATAAAATTAAAAGATCATCAGACAATGTAAAAAAACATCAATTTTTTATTCAAAAGTCGATGGATCAACTTGCTCATCGGTCAATGAATTCTTATTCATTTTCAATGGATCCAGAGGTTGTTGGATTGACTTCCCTGCCCTTCATCAACTTCAGTCTTTTAGCTTCCACTAGTCAGTTTTAGCCATGGCTTCGATCAACACCTCAATCACTTTTCAATAATAGTAACATTGAGTTTTGTATTGTTTGACAGTGGTGCAATCCCTGCTTGACAATCCTTGTATGAATGGAGGAGTATGTTTACCATCTGATAATGCATTTATATTTACAGTTGAAAAAATAACTGAAGGAAATAACCTGATATTACGCTTTTACACACCTTAATCAAATGCCTAGTTTTATTTCATTCACATCATACATAATATTTTTGTCAAAATGTTTCTCTTAGTTATAATGCTTTTGTTCCTTATGTTTCTCAATTTAGCGGTTACTTGTGATTTGAGTCCTTGTCAGAATGGTGTGGTATCAGTGGCAGCCAACCAGATTCTTTTATCTGTCAATGTACAAATGCCTTCACTGGGATCTTCTGTCAGCTTCGGTAAGTCTATGCAGTTATATTTCTATGAAAAGATCAGTTAATTAAGCAATATATCTTCTACATTTTTATCAAATAATCACAATCAAATAAAAAATGTTTTTCTAAAAAGTAGTTTGGCATTTAAACATATCCCTACAAATTGTTTGCATAGTTGAGTCACTGATTCATATACAGCTTATTCACTCTGTTTGCATACAGTGGTTTATTCCATTCATTTATTGACTGCCTTTGTTACTACCTTTGCATATAACTTATTTAGGCCAAAGGCTCAGGGAGCACCTAGTACTTTCTCTATTAGTGGTATTTGTTGGTGACCTTTGCTCTAGTTCCCACAATTAACTTTAAACATTAGAGTGGTAACAAGTACACATAGCATTTCTGGATATAAATGGGGTATTATACACCACACATCCAGGATCAAGCAGGAAAACCTTATTCAGTATGTTGTACCGAACTCAAGCTTCGTTTTCTGTGTAGAGGTTAATATCCATTCATCTATTGCCTGACTTGTGTTATGTATAGATATTTTACATTTACGCATGAACATTTAAAACTTTACTTCAAGATTTGGTTCAGGATTTAACAATCAGATATTAATTACATACACTCAATAAGAAAAGCCAATTATATTTTGACTAATGTATAACCAGTCTGGTAATATATACATAACTTAAAATGATAACAAATATACATATATATTGGGTGCTATGATGTATTTGTGTATTGACAAGGTTTGATTTTAATACTAAATGATATTTTACAAATATATATATTTGTTCTTTCATCTGAATTGGGGCAAAAATTAAGATATGTAAACTGGTACCATATCTTTCAGCATTGTTTTAATGTATTGGCATATTATAACCCTCCTACTTTTGGTTCCTTTTGATGCACCATTTGAAACCATTCGGCTATGGAAACACCAAGGTGTAGTGCATACACATTCAAAACCATTTGAATGATTTATAAGCCACTGTGTAGTACATTCACCTTTGGAAACCATTCGGCTATGTGAAACACACCAGAAAATTCACCATTCAAAAACCATTTGAATGATTTATAAGCCACTGTAGTACATTCTCCACCATTTGAAAACCCTTTGGGTATGGAA